>JAQGBH010001442.1:0-32546 GCA_034698265.1 Sminthurinus aureus | reverse complement strand
ACAACATAAACATAAATAGGAAACAAAACAAACAGCACAATATAGATTTGCGATACACGATAAAATTGTGCCAATACATATGTATATATGTATACTATTATAATATATTATATTATTATCAAATTAACTAGTATAACAATTGTCTTCATATTTTTAAGATGCACTTTCAGCGATTATTTCAACATGTACATTTTCTTAATTCTTAATAACAAGTACTATATAAAATTGCTAAGTATAAATATTAATATAGAAAATATTATGCTTACGTTTCATATCATTTATCCTTTATCATATATACAATATTATACATAATACATAGTCACTGTACTTATGTGTATATAACAGTATTTCTATACTAACGTACGTGTACATTTATATTTATTTGTAAATTATGCTACAATGTGTATAGCTAAACTCACTATATAGCTAAATACATTATAAAATCTATAGAGAAATTTGCATATTACGTGATTTCATATTTAATTTCTGATTAACAAAAATTAAAAAGTTTTGACTTGAATATAAGAATAACAAAGGACATGATATATTCTCTAGTTTGTTAACTTTAAACTACTTTGTATATATAAATATATTCTTATTATTGAGAAAGGAAGTACTGAAAAAGTTATAGTTTCCCGGATTTGCAGTTGATAAAAGTTACCGTAATAAAAACTGTCAACTATTCTAAATACACGCTATTGTACGATATAGTTTAACTTTTGCAAAAACAACAACAAGTCCAACATGTTGAGGAAAAAAATTAAGTACTACTACTTTTTCAAGTAATATTATACCTTTCGTTTCTTTTGGTATTTTTCGTATGAGAATGTATGGGTTTGTTATGGGTTTGTATATATATATGTATGTTATGGAATGTAACTTTATAAATATTATATAGGTATGTAGCAAAGGAATCAGTATTTAAGGCAATTTGGAATATTTTGGTAGGTTTATATAAGAGTCGCCACAGTTTCTTTCTATAATTTTTCCACTCTCCCCGGAAAAGAATGTTTCCATTTGTTTGGTTTAGAATAAAGTTGAGAAAGAACTTTATCTGAATTGAAACCAATGCGTCGGGCCTTCAGGGGGACATTTTTGACTCTCATAATTAGCTTTTAGGATTAAAGATTTTTCATAAGCATCTGATTGCGCCATGATTGACGAACCAATAAAAGATGCATGATATCTATATGGAGAGCATTTTATCTAAAAGAAAAAAGAAAACAATAAGATCAATTTTAATTTAAACTCCAAATTCAAATTACAAAATATTATTCAAATAATAATAATAATATATATAAAAACCAAAATGGTAAAGTGAAAGTTTCGTTCGTTGTTTCTACCTTTGGCTTTATATGTGATGGGCATATTTTTGTAAGTTCAATTTCCAAACGTTCAGCAAATCCTGGAATTAAACTACATCCACCAGTTAGGAAAATATTTTGTGATGCCTCCTTTCGTATGTCAACACCACAGGCTTGAATGGATTTGAGTAGTAGTTTTTGAAGGGGTTCACAGTCAAGTCCATAATAACCAGGATCAAAAAATCCTTCTGCCACTTTTCGTAAAACATCTTGACTCACACCAATCAAGTTTGAAGAAAAAAAAACATCTCTCAAGTCCATCTCAACAATAATTTCTTGAGAGTCTTGAGACGGTCTTTTACTTCCACCAGAATTGACACAGATGAAATTTTCGGCAATAAATCGAAGAACAAGATTTTCTATAGGTGTTGACAGATAAAGTCCATTCTCCTGCGGACCTAAACCCTGTCTTAAGGAATGTTTCAATTGTGACCCACCAAAGGGAGCCCGACTCCATCCATTAGATAAGACGAATCCCGTACTGACTGGAATAATATCGCACCTTTCACCGATATCACAAATAATTCCATTATCCACCGAGTAAGCAAAGAATGCTGCTAAACTTTGATGATAGAGCATAGCACTACGAGCACAAAAATCTTGGAATAACATTTGTAAAATTTTTCGTCGACAGGTATTATCAACTATTCTAGGCAGATTGATTATCACTCGATAGTTTTCAATGTTGATGTTCAAATCGAAAAATATTTTATTAAATAACTCTTTCACGGCTCTAATGTCCAGGGTATTTTGGCATAACTTTGATGAGGATTCAAAAGGAAAACGAATTTTGGCTTTCTTTCTGTTTTCCGGAAGATAGGCATCGTTACCAAATATTATTCTTCCATCTTCTGTTTCTGACATAACTGCACTGAAAAACAACTTTGGTAGAGTAGCTAAAATAAAAATAAAAAATTATTAATTTTTGCCAATTTCCTAGTTTGCAATAAAAAAAACTGTAATAATTTTAAATATTAAAATAAATGTGCTTACGTTGATGTGTTAAAACGCCGGCTCTAATATTAGTTGATCCGATATCAATGAGTACGATATCTCTAAAGATTGCAGGACTTTTTGGCAAAACTGGAGTATGATAATAAACGTTAGATGACATTTCTTGTTGAATTGATTCCGCCCATTTGGCACACTCTCCAGTTGAAGAACATTGAAATACATAATAACGACCTTGACCGTCATCAACTCCAAGGATTCTATTTATCATACTTTTACCCTTCTCAATACCCACAAACTCTACAGGATCTAGTACATCAACTTTTCCTCCTTGACATAGTTGTATTTCTTGAAATGTAACTTGACAGTTGTTATTCTGTAAAAATAAAAATACAGATACAAAATTGACGAATCAATTACAAATGATTCTATGTATATATATATATCTCCTTTTTTGTACATGGAATCAAACTTTTTTCAGTCACATATGAATAATCAATATGTACTTTTACTTACGTCATAAACAACTAGTTTTCCCGCAGTTAAAACAGAGTACTTTCTCCTCCATGCATTCCAAAATGTGCCCTTTTTTCTATTTCCACTTAGAATTTGCATATGACCTGCCATAATTTCCAGTGGAGCTTCACTTCTACTACAAGATTTAGGCTCAACCATAATGTGCAATCTGGACAGTAAAGGTTTCTGTACAGAAAAACAAAAAAAATGAAAATAACATTTATTAAACATGAACATAACTCGGAGTTCACATTATATAATTTCACAGTATATATATATAATTAGAAATTAGAAAAATGCATGAGAATTTATACGTACAGGATCCCAATCTGAAGGAATTTTAATATGCTTGGCGATAATTTCGTCGTGATCGGATCCATCCTCTCCTTCGTCATTGTTTATTATACTTCCACTGGCAGAATAGTCTAAAACGTCGGGGGATGGTGATCTTTGACCCAGAATATCCATATATCCCAAGTCATGAGACCTACGTTGACGGAGAGTCTCGGTACTAAATTCTACACATCTATCCAACTGTTCATGGTCACTTTCAGTATCCGACGAAGACATCTGGCTCTCTGTTTCTTCTACAATTTTCAACAAGATATATACACATTTAATTTACGCACAAAGCTTTTCATAGCACGTATTATTATTACTGTACTCAGGTAAACATTTTTACATCACTCATGAATTGAAAGAGAGTTTAAATTAATTACCTTGAATTACTTCGAGTCCTGGAAAGGAGAACAAAAAATATTACATATTAGAAAACTATTTATTTATACATAAAATCTGTATCGAAATAATTATTTTTACGACAAAATGTGTACAAAATGAGGAATTTAAGAATGATTAAACTACCGTAATCATTAAATGATGTATCACGAAATTCATCAGTTGTGAATATATCATATTCATCATCCTCTTCTCTTGTACCACAGTCATTTTCATTTTCATTGTCTAAGTCAATGTCTTCCTCAAAATCTGCTTCCTCGTCACTCCCATCGGCACCCACAGAATTATTCTCCTCATTTTTACAATTTTGAGCAAGTAACAATCTTGCAGCTTGTGGAATTAGAGAATCTGCGAGAAATTGAAATATCCAAATTAAGATCATCAAATATCAAACATCAAAAAATGTACATAATGATAATAAAAGCATTTGAAATTTATTAAACGGTTTAGGGTTTCCAATTTCAAATGGATTTGAGAGATGAGATTTATTTGTCAATGGTGTGACATTGATATTAATTTTTTCTCTTGTCAATTTCCATCGTCATTTTTCGTAAGGCAATACACATGAAAAATTTCAAGTTTTTCATGCTTTTAGAGTATAGTGTATAGTGTAGATTGTGGATTGAATACATAAAATACATACAGCAAACATCAAATACTAATCAAATACACATGAAACATATCAAATGCTGCAAAATCATTCTATTCTTACTACAGCACGTGCATAACAAATAAGAAACTAAAAGAAAAATCACACCATGTGTATCATACTTCATACTCCATCGAATCATTTGAAACAAAAAAGGAGAATAAAAATAACAGTAAAATAATGAAAATAATAAATAACGCATTTTATTTAGTGAGATTCCCCACTTGCAGTGGCTACAAACCATCAAATACCAAATACGAAATATTATCCTGTCGTAAAATCATCTTTAAATGATTGCTGTACAATCAGTAAAATTATCAGTTATCAGTAAACTCATTCACCGGTGATGATTCAGGTGTGTAGTTTTTTCAACATTCAGAGCTTTTGTTTTCCATTTTTTACTATCTCTAGCAGATACAAAAGAAGAGTTCATGAAGTAAATGGACAAATATGGAAAATATTGATTTCTTCCCATACAATGATGTATTTTTTCAGGGTTCATTTGATATTTGATAGCTTTTGTAGCTGATACATGTGGAGTGGTAAACATTTTGGATTTTACCCTTTTCACTTTAACAAGCAAAAAGAAGGCGGCAAACAAAACAACAACAACAACTTACCGACATTTATATCTGCACTGGATTTTGGTTGGGCGTAAATGAACTTTTCATTTGACTTGGGCACATCATAAATGATCTATTCATGTTCATCACCACAGTCAAAAGTCAAAATTCAAAAGACAAAAATCAATGACATTAACACTCAAACATTCAAAAACAAAAAGTAAAAATCATACGTGGATAAAAATATTAAAAATTGGAATTCATAATTCATGCTTAATACTTAATATTTCGTGCACATCACATAAACTAGGAAAACTATTCACTATTACATACAGGTTATAGCTGACACCATACGTAATTTAATACACAATGATAATATTTACACACACTTGACGTTAGATTTTGAAACTGAAAGGAATAGATAAAGGAAAATAATAATGGAAAAGTTCTCTTCAAAGTTTACTTTTCTAGTTAATGTCAAAAATCAAGAAGAGCAAAAATCAAGAAGAGCAAAAATCAAGAAGAGCAAAAATCAAGAAGAGCATGAAGGGACACAAGACACAGCTGTCTATTTACTATTTATTTACAGTGATGAAATTTTTAACTGGAAATTTAGTAACAAGTAAATTAAAGTAAAGTATTGGTAAATTGTTCAATATTTTTTACAAAGGATAAACAATATTGTCAAAATTTGAGAAACAGACGAAGCATGGAGGCGTAGAGAGTAGAGTACAGTGCAGAGTAGTTAGTAACAGTGAGTAGAATTTTGCTTAAATAAGGACGTTTATTTCAACTCTAATCTACTTTACACAATACCATCCAACTTAAGCCTAGAAATGAAACTAAATTAAGCTTCTAGCACATACTCATCAGCGAGAAACAGAAAAAACAGAAACATAGACAAGCAGTGGTATAAATACATGTATAATAATAATAATGCATATTATCATACGCTATTAAAAGTTACACGCCAAAAGCTTGACGTATTCCGTATTCTATTCACAATATGCACATGTGTAAAATGTAAAATGTACAATGTACAGTGCAGTAGACAGACAGTAGATTTTGAACCGAATACTTACGATTAGTAGTTTTAACTAAACATGTATGTGTTAGACAATGTACAATGGACTATGTACATATGACTATTAACCATTACCTAAACGCTGACATTACACCAGAACCCAGAACATTCACTTTCCAGCTTCCCTGTATTATATTCTAGCATAATACCTGTTTTGATTCACCTCACCTCACACACAGAGGAAAAGAACTAATGGAAAAAGAATAGTAATAATAATAATAAGACCATCAGCAGCATCAACATCATCTCCATGTTGCTCATGTACCGAGTTGTGTGTAGTCTGTAGTCTGTATTTCTGTATAATGTAAAATGTATATTGTAAGTACTGGGTACAGAACACATACAGATTCATAATACTTACTAAGTGTTGTATAATAATGTATAAGTTTAAATACACGTAGCGTAGTAGCAGTTTTGTAGCAAAGAAAATTAAGTGTAGTAAATATTCAAGAGTTGCACGCATTTTAAACATTAGAGATTTGAGACAGTGAGAATAAATTTTGCTTTTAACTCTATCCTAAATTGTAATCCTCGCTTTTCTTAACAACGACAATGCGAGATACTAGATACTAGATACCAGAGCTATTGGCGGTAATGATAATAATTAGGTTTAAAATCCTAGAATCCTAGCACATCACACAGATCTGCATATTTCACATGTTGATTTACCTAACGAAAAAAATCCAGTTGGTAGTTGAAATGTACTAACTGCTAACATACTGTGCCTCTACAATCTATGATCTAGATCCATAATATACAAGTGACATAAGTTGTTTTGTAATAAAAGTATGAGGATTGTGTAACTATATTATATTATTATGTATTATTTATACTGTATACAGTATACAGGAGGAAAAAATTGTCGCAGATGGATTATAAAACTACTATTAGACATTAGACAGCTACCGCACACTATACAATATACATTTAAAACCATGTTATATAGCAGAAAGTAAATAGCTATCAAACAGCTTTGCACCAGCGGTGATAACAATATAATTGAAAATTGAACCATAAATTGTGATTCAACGACTAAATTTTCGCAGAATTTTCAATTTTAAACGCTTCCAACGAAATTTGTAATAATAGTAGACATAATTTGTAGAAACTCCCAATTCCCAATACCATTCTCGATTCTCGATACTTAATATTCCATACTAAATGTATGATGTATGATATAAAGTATCTATAATCTATATTGTACAGTGTGCAGACGAGGCGAATTGTATTATTTTACTCTCCATTATCAATATTATGATCATAAAAATAAAGAACCAATCCCATCGATGATCGATCCATATGCATAATGTACATTGTACATACTAGACAATACTATAGACATACTATTTGCACAGTGTACAATGAATATTGTATAATGTACGTTCTACATTGTAAAAGGTAGACAGATAGTCCTCGTTGTACACATGGAAATTTATATGTTCAGAAAGCAAAGAAGAGATGACTACATATCATATAATATATTATTATACTTTATGCATTATGGATGTAGTGCACAATCAGTCGTACAATCAGGAATATTTTTTGTTCAAGGGAACACCCACATGTATAATGAATTGACATGTCACATATTATAAAACACAAAACACAAAACGTAAAGCTTTTTTAAAACTATTACTATTACCCCTACTACTAATTCCACAGAAACCGACAACAAGCGTGTCCGTAGATGAATACCACGTATTTTATGAATGCTAAGCACATATGTATATTATGGTATATAGGTAATAGCTATGCATGCTACAAATTATAAATATATGTAAGGACAAGAGACAAGAGGAGATGTATCGTAAGCAGAGCATTACATAGGCGTAAAATGAGAAGAAATGGAAGATGAAAAGTACAGAGACATACAAATTTCATTTTGAAATACAAAATAGACAGAACCAAATATCACAGGCATTTGTATAATATCGTATAGTCTACAGTCTATAGTCTACACATGGCATTATACACATCACACATGAGCTAAACTTTAAGCTGCACTTATGTTTCAAACAGAAACAGAAATATGGAGAAAACTGTAGGCAAATATTATACCAACTCATCTAACTTCTAAATACATTCTACTACTACACCTTCTCTATGTTCTGTGTTCTATGTCATACATCATTCATTCCTTTCCATTCCAAGGCGTCATCAAGAGTAAAGTAACTTTGGTTTGGTACTTAAAGCACATTAAAGGTAATAACAATGATTTTAAGTGTATGTAGACCATAGCGCACACACAAAAATCATCATAAAGGTAACAGAACTCATACACACAATACAATATACAATAGTTCAATTGCTTGTACATTACACTTTTTGAATCGAATAATTCTCCTCCCACGAATACAAAAAAATTATGTACAGACACACAACATAACATAACGTAACAGGATGAAAGAGAATAGAGCATTACAAACTGTGTCTCTGTGTTCTGGTGTTCCCAACTTGGTAATATTTTTTCTTGTGTCATCATCAATAGAATAAAGAATAGATGAGAGATGAGAGACGGAAATTTATTGGATTGGATTGGATTCATCTACAGTCTACAGAATAAAGTCTGCCAATGTTTATGCTCCATGCATTGTAAGTCTGACAGTTCTCCGTACTCCGTACAAAGAGATATGTAGGATTATGATGTGTGTGTAGTGTGTAGTGTTTAGTGTGTACATGTACAACATACACGTGTGAATGTACATAATACATAATAATCCAAGTTCTTTGACAAGCTCAGTGACTCTTAGAAGAAGCAAAGCGTTAACGAAGTGGCATCATTGGTCATCACTATACTAAATTATACATTAGCAACCACCACCATCACTACACATATAATCATCATTATTGGTTCTATTTACTATTTACTGTTTACTATTTGCACTGTCAATTTAAATGTACAGCTAGGTTTATATATATATAATATATATATACCATGTACCATAAACCATGTGCAATGTGCACGCTCAGAATAGATGAACTACGGCTAACACTACAATTTACAATAGGGAGAAGATCAAGTTGAACAAGTATAGGAAGAAGAAGAGGAAGAGAAGAGATGTCATTCTATCGCACGAAATTCTTCACTGGCTAAATATAAAATATAAAATGGTGTAAAGTCAATCACCTGATGATTATTAGCGTGTCGATGGAAATGTGATAAATTTTCATAGATATTTCCAACAGGGTCAGAGTCAGGTTCATCTAGTCCGACATTTTCATAGAGAGAATCCGTCGACGGTCCACTTTTCACATTACGAGAGGTTGAATTGATTAGGATTTTGGAACTCATCTTTCCCCTTGTGTCTTCGTACTGTGTACGGTGTACGTGTTGAATCAACAGCCAAGATCTGTAGAGAAAACAAATTAGAAAAATCTTGTTATTTTCACTATATAATAATATATAATAATAAATATGTAGATATTTTAATTCCCCTTGATTTTTGATTTACTTCAAGCTTCAAGCTTTTTTATTTTGTAATGTCAGCATGCTCATGCAGTTTGTGAGTTTCCACTGATTTTCTTACTTTAGTATTTATACCAGCAACGTCAAATACAAAATTTTATGTTACATTCTAGTACGTTTGTAAACATATCCAAAATATGCAAAATAAAATAATAATAATAGGTTCACAAAAACTCACAAATCATAACTCACAACTCACAAGGGAATAGTAAGAAATAGAACACATTCACAATTTACAATAGTTTTTTACTTATTATTTAATATTTATTCTGTCTTCATTTTTTTTTATCAAGAAGCAAAACTAAAAATAAGTAAGTTCTTCTGTCTTCAAGTTGAAAATCCAAAAACTGAATGATTTCTTGCTCGATAAATAAGAGAAAACATAGTTTCTTGTTTTTTGTATCATTTTTGGAACTGAAACGTTAACTCTTGTGGTTTTTCAACTTGCCCTTGGCTGTATACTGTACACTTCATACTTGAATATGAAAGGATGGAAAAAAGTCCCTCCTTTGTTAGATCATACCTTTTAACTCAATATTATTTACACCAACTGACCAGAATATTATTTACACCAACTGACCAGAATTTATTTAGAAACGTGTACATGCACATATCTGTAGAAAGGACTTAAAAAACTTGAGACAGCAAGAAAGGTTCATTGAAGCATGAGGCATGGTGTGTGATATGGGCATATGGTGGGTTTTTTAGTAATATACGATATGCGATATTCTCTACTGTTTTACACATGACGTTATACGTTACACATTATACACTGTAGACTGTAGACTAAATACTAAATACACAGTATATATAGCATGCATAATGTGCACATATCTACAATCTACAATCTACACATTACCAAAAATACTTATTTACTAAGGTTTCCTTTTTTCTCCAGGAAAGGAAGTCATTTTTCGTCTCTTGTATATATACATTATATTTATATTTATATTTACATCTGATATGTAATATGCATGATATTTTTTCGTTTTATATCTTTTGACTCAGAGAGGACAAAGTAATTGAGGGGAAAGAACTGGCATATTACGTACGTTGTACATATAGTTTACTACAGACAGCACAAGACACAAGACATAAGATAATAGCAGTAATTTTTTCCGTTTCATATTATGTTATTAAGGTTATTCGTCTTTATTCTTCTTTATTTTTTATATATTCATTCATTCACTCACTCACTCACTCACTGACTTACATTTACAATTTACATGCTAAAAAATATACAGTTCCTAGTTCCTAGTGTACATCTTTAATATCATATCTTGGATGACGTTTATAATTCATTCAAAAGAGCACTCATTAAATGAAAATGATACAACTCGCACTATAATGTTGTACAATGTACAATACTCATTCACAATTATTTATGAATGCCATCATTAACTAGAAATATAAAATTGTATTTGTTATTTGTATTTATGTTCTTAAAGAAGGTATTATATTCATTTCTAAGTCTCGAATTCAGTTTTAATGAATTAAATGTACGATTCAAAGCTCAAAATGATTTGAAAGGGAAATTTGAAAAAGAGCGTCTTACACTTTACACTGCAACATGTATAATACATTGTATATCGTACATTATGTATTATGTATCTTTTTTGAAAACAGTGATCATTATTTTAATTATTTTATAATTGGAAAAAAAATCAAAAATCAAAGGTAGGGCACAGGAAATAATAGAGCTCACAAGTCAGAGTTTTATCCGAGTCATGTCATGTATACATACATGCATATAATATATATATATATATATATATATACAAAAGGTGGAATGCGGTCAGTATATCAGGAATAATAATAATACTAAGAAAAGAACTGTCAATCACGACGAGGAGGACGAGAGAAGAGACTTTATTCCCAAAGTAGCACCACATGAGCTTGTACATTGTACATTGTACAATCTACTAATGTACATGAGCTGAATACAAATTACGAACAGGAAGAATGTAAATGTAAACAGTAAACAGTTGGTGATGCGTTAAGTGAATAAGGTACGAAAACTGTAGTTGATTAGATTGTTATCTACATTCGGCATTAAAATGTTTTACACTCATGTCTCATGTCCAGACTGCCAAAGGGTATCAGTCATCAGTCAGTTGAATTTCAAGTACTCTACGTCTTTTTCTATTCCATGTTCAATTTCTCAGCATATACTACTACATATCTGTGATATACATAATATAATATATAATATATAATACACAATGCACCATACAAGACAAAATACAATACAATATAGTGACTTGAAAGTTTAAGAGTGCTCAACTAAAATAAATCAGCTACGTTTTTTACCATCCAAAATAATTTGGAAAGAAAAAAGAAATGTAAGAAGAGGAAAGGTTGTAAAAAGAATAAAACCGTTTGAATGGTGTACACAATAACAATGTCAGTAATCGGTAAGTAAAAAGTAAATACATGATGTTCCTGCAGATATCATCATTGACTGACCTAGCTTTTGTATTTTGTACACATGTTCTCGTCCTATTCTAAGTTTTCAAGTTTTCAAGTTTAAAGTCATAGTTTACTTGAATGTACAAAAAGGAAGTGAAGCTACAATCCACAATATACAGATGTAATGAAAAAATATTACTAACAAACCCATCCTAAATGATGAAGACACAAAATACAAATTACGATGTAGAATAAAGAATAAATAAGTTGCATACAAAATACAACATACACTCTAGACTCTAGACGCTAGAAATTAGACACACACACATACGATTCGAAAATTCATGCATTATTTAGGAAATGTTTCTCATCCAGAGACAATATAAATGTCAAACTGTTCAACCATATGTTAAATTTATACGACTTTCATAAACTTTCCTCATGATTGTCAGTATGAGACTGGAAAAAAGATTGAGGAATTTCACACAGAGAGGAAAATCTCAAAATGACACGTTTATAATGCCGCCTCTCTACTCTCTACCCTTTTAGATGTAGATATCTAACAAAACAGTTTATAACCCATATACATGTACTAATAAGCACTGAAAACTATATAAACTGTATATATTGAATACTGATTCTATAAACATTAAGTATACGTACATAGTACATATGTAATTTACACTTTAAAGGATCAGGTTAAAACTGTTGATAATAATAAATAATACAGACTTGAAATTTGAAATTATTACTAAAAACACCCTCACACATGCATTAAAAACTATAAGGTTGATCCAACATTTGTCAGTAATTTCTGTATGTATGTACATTGTGCATTGTATGGCACATATTAAGGTTTTACATTTAAATTGTAAATAATCACGACTATGTCCTGTTTTATCCGGAACCGGTCCTTTCAACATCTACCTCCAATCTACAATCTACAATTCACACTGCAGTTTATGACGCTAAGTCTCAGATCACGTCATGTACTATTTTGATTTTTGATCCATTGTATATTGTATATAAAGTATAAATGTACAGTATAACTGTAATCTTAATCATTGTATGATTTTACATTCCCAATACCACATGAAATAAAAGCCCAATAGCCCCATGAACTTGGATAATGCAAACGAGCTGATGACTGATCAATGTATTGTGTACGTTTACATTTATATTTTACAGTGTACAAAATACATGGAGCTTCAATACAACTTCCATCAGTTGATTTGTTCATGTTTATTATTTATTGCATATGTATGTGAAAGTGGTAAAGTTTGATGTTTGATGTTTGATTTCTTTCAACTTGCAATTTCCAATTGGCTGCAAATATTTGAACAGTGAATATATTTCTTCACCTGTGAAGAAAATCAACACTCAACACGCACGCATGGGCTATAGACTTACTCACACATGAGTATAAAATAATCAGGTATATAATCAGGGACCACCACAATTTTTATTGATCGAATAAGTACCAGTATACAGTGTACTGGTTTAGCAAGGAAACGACTCCTTCTTCTTATATGATACATGATGAGTTTGGGAAGCGAAATTTGTAATTAGCAGTAACTGCAATTAAAACGTGTGTAGTGTGTAGTTCAGATATGTAGAATATATGGAAGAGAAATGAGAATATTTGCCTTCTAATCATATTAGATGGTCGTAAAAAAAACTTGCTTCCTAGCTAAAAATAATCAACTTTAGAATTCTGCATCTTAATCATTAATCAGGTACCCACACCATACACCATACACCATAATTCCTGTACTAAAACAGAAAACAGATGCATGTATAAAGTGTAAGTTAGAGGCATGTAGGTAGTGCGTAGTACAAATATTCACTTGTCATGAGAATTTAACTTTTACACTCATTTACTTTTCCATATTCAATATTATACATGATTTGCAATGTAGATGCAGATTTTGTACGACCACACTAGACACTAGACACTAGACTACAATGAGAATAAGCTGTTCAAAAGTGTACATGTGTATTTATTTACATTTGTACGTGGGACGACTTAGTGTAGAACATGAAACATGTATATTAAATATTAAATAGTTGCACACAAACAAGTAACATGTAACAGTGTTTCTGTTTATAAATAAGGAAGATCAGTTCAACGTTCAGCGTTCAACTACTATTTACTATTTCCACTGTACAGTGTACATTTAAGCTTACAAGTATATTATGCAGAGAGACGCACCTAGTTTTTGACACAGTTTATGTCTACTAGTTAATAAATTACTTTCTCCACCATCGCCATCAAGAATGCATACATATGCAAAATGCAAATGTTGATAATATACATATTGCTCACATTCACTAAACAATAATACATCACTGGAAAAACAAGTTTTATATATAGTTTTATCTCATCTTAAGTACTTTTCATGTGCGTGTGTAACTTAATAAAAACTTCACTCCAATGACTCCCAAAAAGGTTCTAATAGTTTCAAATTACTTGAAGAGTTAATTGAGAAGATTCACTATACGCTATACGCACAACGCACAGTATACAGCTACATGTTTGCAAGTACATTCTACGTTGCTGATCATTACCAGCTTGACGTTGTCTTCTTGTTCTTTCTTGTTATTTTTTTTGGCAAAAAGTTACCATTAATGAGTTATTAATGTAGTCTACAAAGAATATAATATATGTAATATGTAATACACACCATGGCAAAAAATTACATATGACGTTAGACATTAGACATGTACCAAGTAACAAAATGTCTAATGTATCTAAAAGGAAGCGCACAAAAAAAATTAACAAGATTTACAGAAACATGTGGTAAATCACATGGATTGAAAAATATGAATAGAAAATGTCTATTTTGTTTATCTTTTTGAATGCAGATACACACTTTTGTGTTCTGTACAGTGTACACTGTGAACAGTGTAAAATTTGTATAAAGTGTACATGGCTTCTGAGACCGACCAAAACACCAAATTATCTTTCAAATGTACAGTGTAATTCTAGATTCTAGCTACACCCAATACCCAATTGGTAAATAGGGATTTTCGTCTACTTTTTCGTATTCATGCGTGAAAATGGTTGAAGAAGGAGTAAACGATATTCTTACATACACATATATGTCTATATTAAATATAAACATTTTTATATTCTTAATGTTTTGCATAAATTATTTCATTTGAAATTTGAAACTGACTCACTGAATCTCATTTGTATAATGAAAGCATTTTGTTTTAAACCCAACTAAATAAATACAGGAAGGCGAAAAACATTTCAAAAAGTACAAGAAAAACAAATTTTAATTAGCTTCCACCTTCCACTGTGTGATGTGGTTAAAGAGAAATCCAATCGATGAAAAGGACAAAAGTGGTTTAAAAAAATGGCTTATTTATTTACAGAATATAGCATACAGAATACAAATTACAAATAGCGTTTTGTTCACAAAAGTCGTAAAACTTCCCTCTTCACGACTACGAATCTCTTTCTCTCTTCTTATTGACTGATGGAAATGTGATAACAAAACGTGAGAGCTTTTTTGAATACAAAGTAGAAAAAAAAGAGAATTCTCTCTTTTAAACGCATTTAAATCACACAATTTACAATTATTCACGTACTCTTCTTCTTGATGTTATTAAAGTATTAAAGATGTTCAAGTAAGTAGGAGAAAAGTAAAATACAAATATTATTTATGACTATTTATAAGCCATTACACTACATGTGTAATTTTTTAACAACCATTTCCTGGCAAAACTCCAAGAAGCATAAAAATTTTGTAGTTAATTGTTGTGTTGTACTTACTACTTACTACAACATACCAACATAATATAGTACATGGCATAGCAACGCATCATTTACCTTAATAACATTTAAATGCGGTTGAACATCACAAACATATGTTATCAAATTCACACAAGCAAATTAATTTGCAAGCCTTGAAATCCGATTAGGAGCACACTGGCAGTTCTGTGTTGCAGCATGTACAATGTACATATGAACAATGAATGGCGATGCAAAGTTCCGAATTCCAGAAACCCTTATGTTAATTGGACAACCTGAAGAAAATGTGTGACAAAATAGCTTAAATTTAACACACGTGATTGTACTATGTACGATGTGAATTGTACATGAGCCGCTTTGTAGAATGTAAAATTCTCAAACCTCAGACGCAAAATAACTAAAGAGATTTGAGATTTAAAATTTGAGTACTTATCTCCAGTTGAATTAAAAGACAACATGTACAATGTACAATGTACAGCATATCTGATAGTTAAACACATAGAAAGATTTGTCAATGATACTTTTATACACGTTGGAATTTCAGTGGGTTGGTTTCAATTTTACGAATTTTTTAGTTGGAGTTTCAAAACTCGTATTTGACATGTTTTAAACGTTACGAAATCATCTTGTCATAAAACAAATGGAAAAATCGTAAATTTTTATGGATAAAAATGTTTACTTTGAACGATAATCATCCAAAGTTAAAAGTTCGACAGTAAAACATGTGAAATAATAAATATTGAGTTAAATCAACTGCACCTCATATTTTGTATTTGAACTTGAAATGCAATAAAAATCAAGTAAAATGAGGAAGATAAAAATCAATTTGTTTGAGTATTGAGTACATGATTCACGAACAATATTTTTCAATTTTCAATGAAAAGTTGTGTAACTTGTACATTTTGCAATTTGCAGTACCACACAAAATGCCTACATTCCTGTAAAATAAGTCATTGGAGTTTATAATACTGATACTGACGTCATGTCAGATTTAAAAACTGAAGACAACTTTTAAAAAAACCAATAAAGATCACATTCGCAGTTTCTCAATTTTATTTGTTCTTACAACATGCAAAGAAACGACGCATACAATATTGATAAATTTTTAGTTGGCACATGTTATTGATGATTGATGGTCAAAATTTCCCATCAAACTGCAATTATCAATACTAATCAAGCATCAAGCTGATATAAGTAAATAAAATCCATACTTGTTAAAATAAATTGGTTTGGAGTTTGAAATAATCCACATAATAATAATTATTACTACGCGTTGACAGGCCGAGTACCAAAAGCGTGGTGTAAAAAACATTGACCGTTTGCCCAATAATTTATCTAAACAAGAACCAAGAACCATACTGCCTCGTGTTTACATATGTACTAAAAATTGAAAGTGTAATTGTATATGAGTGATGCACACACTGCACATGTATGTATGTATATTTTGTCTGCAGTGTGTTGCATTCCGTATTCCATATTCCATCTTACAAATATGAGCTACAAGTTAATGATGAGGGTAAATGAACACATATTAGCTCTAATTCCACGTCTGGTATAGTTATCTATGGCTAATGCCCAATGTCCAATGCCTAATCCATCCTTTGGAATTCAAATACAATAAATATGACAAACAACGTACGACCACTCGACTCGACTTGACTCGACCACTTGAACTCCCACACTACACACTGCACATTGTTTTATTACCTCGCTGCTCCTTCAAATTACTTATAATACATGAAGGATAGACCACACAGTCATTCAAATTCAAATTGAAGATAGAAGGTTTCATTCATAACAACTAACAACAAAATATGATCAAACCCAGATAAATCATCATCACAAATCACAAACAATACAAAATGCAATATGGAAAATATATTGAAACCAGTCAATTATTTTTGAAGGAGTGGAAAATTTTGCTTGTAAAAAATAGACTTACAACCCTCAAACTGCTTTTGACTATAAACTTTTAAATTTCATGTGAACAATCATGGTTGACTGTATATTGTATATTGTATATTATATACTGTATGGTGTGTCGTATTTGAAATACACACCCTCCTACTAATAGAACTCTGAATCTGGGTCATTTTTCCTGCATGTATGCACACAAAAAATGTATATTTCACTACTTAAATTTGTGTGGTGCATTTTTAACTTTTGTTTTTACTTTTTACAAAACAAGAGGTATTGATAACACTGATATTCCCAAAGATATTTTCTATTTTCTAATTTTTACTCTTTGCATACATGTATGAATTCACTGAATATTGTTCAGTGTATCTTTTAATCTCACGTTGTCACAAAAGTATATAGTATATAATGTATCATGCATATTACATAGTGTATAATGTGGAGATATTATTATCCCATAATATTATTATTACAATCAGAAATTATGAATCAATATCATTTCATGTTTGACATGTGACATGTTGATTGTTTCAGGAAATGGAGTTTTAGCACAAATTGATTCACCTACAATTTACAAATAATATCAACGTTAGATCGTGCCCTTTAGCGTTTTGAATAGGAAAAACTAACAACAATAATAATTATTATTATTATTATTATGTAGTAGTCCATATAGGTATTCCATATAATTTAAAAGTGTGCACGTTAGCTACCATAAACCATAAACCATGAGTATGTCCACTTGAAGTTGACCAGGCAAAACCTGAAGCATTTTTTCTTACAAACAATAAAGTTTTGTCAAATTATATCTATATCTACACGATTTCCAGATTCTAGTATAGATAGTAGATGTATTGTCTTGCAGTAAAAAGTATAAGTCATCCTTTGCACCCTACATAGATAAGCTGGACAGGTGCATGTCAAACAGAAATTGAAGAATCCATATCACTTTTTTCAGCGGACAGAGGTCTAATCTAGACCACTATTTCCTGATTGAAGCTACTATATAAAAAGTATTTTATTATTGTTGTTATTATGTGCGGAATACAGAAGTATCAAATTGTGGGAAAAAAATTCAATCTGAAATCTAGCAAGTCGTGGATACATTGTACATTGTACATACGTTTGTGTATATATCATATAGTAATAGTACAAGTACCTTGAGAAAAAGCGTCTCAAGTCTCAAAAAAGTAATCCAAACTCCAAACTGTCTCAACGTGCATGTAAGACAAAAACTTTCCGAATTTTCTCATACAACTTTACAAGACAAGGAGAGCAACTAATACATATTTTATAAAGTTAATATTTAATATTGTAGTAGATAGTAGACGTGCTTTGAAAAACTAATGAGTGAGGTTACATGAACTTGATGTGAAATTGAGGTACAACAATATCATAAGAAAGGACAAAGTCTTACTGATCACCTGAGTTCACTTTTCACTTTACACCAAAATTTGATGTATGTAATGATGTATTTTGTATCAAACTTATTTTTAGTTTTTATAATATTCTGGACTCTGACAATCCATCTGTAATCTAAAGCAGGCAGTAACTTAAATATTTTTACTTCAAAGGATTTTTCCACTGAATATTTTTAGCTTAGAACTTAGAACAAAACATCTCCAGTAAAAATAACACAGAATACCTGCCTGCCGTCGCCTCAAACAATAAACAATGCTTCATATACTACAAAGCATACGGAACTATTACAAATTACAAGTTTATTGACGTCTTTGTTCATACTTGATACATAATAAATAAATACGCAAGCCTATAAATGATGCACCTGGTAGAGCTATTTAAAGTGATGATATAAACTTTATGTTTAAAGACTTTTCTTCGCCTTAAATTTTACCATTACATGTTACATGGTCGATAGTCGGCAGTCGGTACATAAAGTACACAGTACACAGGACCATATAAACATTAAAACTCAAAGTTTTTATTTATTTACGTGTAACATGTTCATCAATTAGGTTTAGGCGTATTCAGTATTTATATGACGAAGTATAAATAAGTTTATAGTTTATAGTCTGGGAGAAGTTGGTCTCTTTGTAAAATTCCTATTTTCCTTTCCTATTTACTTAGAGCTTGCCTTTTCTACAGTGCGTGTTCCTGTGACATATCCACTATCATTCCCAAAATCTACAATCTACAATGCATACATGCTCATGTTCTTTAGCTCCTATCTTCCATTTATTTTCCCTACCAAATGTCGTCGTCAGAAACCACAAATTAATTAACTAATTGACATTTCTTTTAGAACATAGACAAAATAATCGAATCGGCGATTCGACTGCATTTTCTACTACGTACAACATAATTTTCATGAGATGAGATGAAACAATACTGGAATTCTATTCCATGACCATGCTACACATTACTAGTTACTAGTTATAGACTATAGTAAAGACCTTGTGCCTTGTGTAGCATTGGGTATTGGGTGTAAACATGTTAAATGATTATATCAATTCGGTATTCAGTTGATTGTAGAACATACGTCTCTTGTAATGTAGACTTGAAATGCAATTCAATTTGTCGGAGCGACGATAAAAGCGTGCTCTACAGCAAACTGTTTAAAGGACATTACATGAACATGAGTTTAAATGTAATGATTAGGTGCCTACATTTACTACTACAAGAACTACATGTGCGTATAATCCAGACTCTGAATTTCCAACGATATGTGTTTTTAAACATTAAAAAATACTTATGCATAATCACTAATTATGAACAGGTTGGTCGGAGAATACGTTAAATATTTAATAAGAATAAATTAGAATATATTAAAATTAACTTAGAAATTATTTAGTGCGAAATCCTCACGTAACCTTATGTATCTAAGGCTAAAGCAACAGTGTAAATTTCGGTTCAATGCTCAATACCGCTTATACTATACTATTTTCTGTACCAAAAGAAACTACTGTACTAGTAGCTATGAAATTCAGTTGTAACAACAGAATTTCTGAATTTAATAATAATATAACAAATTCCACACTTTACAAAAAAATTGCTTGTATTACGTTCTGACAAAAACCTACTTGATCAATAATTTCAATAACACGAAGGGCATGCATTAAATAGATCAGATTTTAACTTTGAAGAACATTTAAACTGACTTTTTTTTTACCCTTTATCATAAACTTGCAAAAATACAGAGTACAAAATACAGAAGTATAGATGGGTTAGAAATTATTCTGAATTAAACATCAATTTTATTTTGTTTTCAACTTACAATTAAGGTTCCGATCCAAAAAGAGAGAGAAAGGGAAACTGGAGATGTATTTTTATTTGATAACTAAAAACGTAACAGATTTTCACACTTGAAATAACAAGGAACAAATTTTAAATAGCTATAGAAATTGAAACTGTTTAAATGACGTAAATATCACTATCCACTATACACAAGAAACAAGAAACAAACACATTTCTATGTAAATTTCTAAACCAAATCAATTTGGTCTACCAAAACACAACAGCATGTAACCATACTAAATAGATTGTTCACCACCACACTGTTATGATTATTCCTCTACATACACACAGTCTTGAGTTGAGAGTTTTGATATCTCTCTTTCCATCAAAAAAGCTTTTAACATTTTGATTTTACGCAAATCACGACTATTTTTTAAACGTAGAGACTGTCTATCTCAAATCTCTACACTCTACAAATCTATATGTATCGATTCATGATTCAGATTTGTACCTTATAATCACAAACACAGGCACACACACTAACAATAAGGAACCCATCAATATTTAAATAATCACTGGTTAGCTTGATCGATTTATTCCCATTAAAATGAGACTGTATGCTTTTTTGTCTATAGAATATATATTGAGGTAAAAACCAATTGAAAGTAATAAAATAACATGTATATAGATAATAGCTATTGGCTACACAAAGTACAAACCCCATGTGTATTTACAAGAATTAGAGGAAGGAAAGCAAAACTTCATGATGTCAATGAAGTCAAAAGATGAAGTGAGACCGGCCAGTTAACTTTCACAAACTTTTGATCATCTCATCATTTTATCATCTCATGTTATTATTATTATTGTTGTAGACCGTAGAGTGTGGAGCACTTTTAATGATACACCTCTCTTCCCTTATCATATGCATAGTATTTTATCTCATAGATATACTTATCAGATGGAAGGACACATATGTATGTACAAATGTATCCATAGGTATTTCAATTACATACAATATACAGTATAATATGTATTTATATATATACTATATATATTGTATATATGTACATCTAGAATCTAGAGAGCATTATAATCTTCTATATATGCATGTATGCACTCTAATATGCGATACAAAATAAAAACGCTGAAACTTCATTGTCATTATTTAACTATTGAAGATTGAAGAGTACTTCATTTTCTGTGTTTTCTGTCCATCATAATGTTTTGCACAGGGGTATCATCAGTTTATGATTAACCGAGTTGGGAATTAAAAATATGGTATATACTATACAATATAATATTTATATTATATTACTGCAACACAATGACGCATGGAAAGTGCATTATACTTTTGATTTCCATATTTTTACTCTTTTTTCAGTTGATTGTAAATTGTAATCAACAAAATACAATGGAAAGTGGAATCGTAGAATTCTAGTGGAATTTAAGATTAAAAATGTTCAAAACTTATTAGATTTTGACGTTTAAAAGTCTTGTATATTTTTTGACATCAGAAATCAGAAACCAGATGGATGAACCGAAAACTACATAAAGTATACTATAATATAATCTAAATATATAATCTACTTGTAAATATTAACAGCAACAAATCTTTTGAAGACATGCTAAATATACATACATATTAAACTGGTATTAAACCGGGGGTTTAAAAAACTGATTGTTTTATTTTTTAAATTTTAAATGAACATGAAATGAATGATGAATGATTGTATTTTTGGACTAATTGAATAAGAAAAATACCTTGAATAGTTTCTTTAGTTCGGCTTCAGTTCGGCTTAAAATAATCCACTATTTAAAGTGTATTACATGAACAAAGACGTAACAGTACAACTATATTTAAATATTAAATAAGTACACACGAAAAGCACTCACTAAATTAACTATGACACACTCTCCTGTTATCAGTAATTAGTAATTAAGTAGATAGACACAGAGCACAGAGCGTAAATAGTAAATAGATAACTTTTGACAGAGCACACACACATGTACATCAATTATATTGTACGACTGTACGGCATACGAAGTATAATTTATAATTTACCAAAAAATAACGATGTGTAACAGTAGATAAGTAAATGTAATTATTGTTAACTGTCGGTCTTCTTCTTCTCCTTCAGTTAATTTTCAAAAATTAATCTAAACTTAATTGAGAGCAAGTTTTTTTCGTGATGAGATGGGAATGTTAAATGTTGTTGTTGAAGCACCTTTGCAGATTGCAAAACTATAAATACGTATATATATATTATATATTTATGTAATTTTGTCAGCAGTGAGCACCGAGTAGTTGTCAGTTGTAAATGTAAATACAAAAACACATAATTCACTTTAAAACCAACTTTATTTGTATGTAGTTATAGTTAAGTAATTTGCCGATTTTTTCCCCGTCGTCAGAAAAAAATATCACGCACGTCAAAAGAAATAAAATAACTATATACACATGTAAATAAAATACTTTAAGTAAAAGCACAAATAAAACTAATCGTAAATTGACACTGGTTAAATGATCTGGAATGTACTAAAAACAATACATGTAAATACACAAAAACGGTGACGTAAATATGTACACTACATTAATAATTTAATTACATTTTTGTAAAAAATACAAAATACAAAATGTTAAAGTATTTTCTTCTATTTTGGAATGAATTTTTCGAGATTTGAAGTAGAAGCAAAGGAAGATTATACACTGCTCACTGCTCTATGCTCTTGAATTGAGGTTGCAACGGGTTCGTACTTCTATACATTCATCCGTAATTTGTTGGTATGTAAGTACTACTACCTAAACGGAGAAGAGAGAAAAATGAGTCAAGAGAGAATTTTATAAAGTCCCCATGTACAAAGTACATAGTGTATCCTGTCAATATGCGACTAGTACATTTATACATGTATATAATATATTTGTTTCATAGGACTTTTATCATTACAATATTAGTTGTATATTATTGTGTATATACTGTATACCAAGCACCAAACCAGCTCTAACAAAAGTCTGTGTTATAGTTAAGTAAGTAAAGGAAATAAAAAATGTATTATATTATTATATGTACTGGGATGAAAAGACGCAACAACAATGCAATAATTGTATGTATGCCCCTCACCGTCTATCTTCTATCTATATCTATCTATCTATATAGTCAAAAGCGAATGCCAGGTAAGGTGTAACTACGTACACAGTGTAAGTATGTATATCTTCTACCTGTAAAAACCATAATAATAATAATACACTGATGATCGTCTAATGTGCATCTGCCCCTACTGTACGGCGTATACATGTACGTGTATACATATTTAATGCTACATCATACATGAAACAAATGCGTTTTATCATTTAAGTACTTATTTGTAACAAACCGTATGAAGTTGGTTACAGAATAATATATTATTATATTATTATTGCGGATATTAGATCTTTATGAATATTATAGATATGTATGTGTATCCATGAAACATGTACATATGGGTACGTATTTTTTGTCGTATCATTTCCGATGCACATTATGAGTTGTACAGTGTAGTGTTTTTGTGGGTAGGTTCTGGTTCTGATCCATTCGTAAATATATTTTAGGGACACTACTAACAGCAACTGCAGAACAATTTTCATTATCACTACTAGAGACCACGGCTCAAAATATACCATGTAATGTAAACATTCGACTCTTCCACTATACATTAGTCATTTTTACCAGTTAAAACACAAAACATGTGTGTGTGTATTATAGTTCGGTACTTCAATAATCATAATATACATACTCACAGGAGGAGAAGGAGGAGGGTATCTCCGACTTACTTCCTGTTGTTTTGTTTTTATTGTTTTTGGCACCGCTATAATATGCACATGGAATATAATATAGTGTTATCGCTTATCACATAAAATGATCTGTAACGTTTGGACACTTTGAACTAGTACTAGTAAAGTATACTGTAGTCTATATCGTACGAATTGAGTACTGAATGTCTACATTTTACATGCATGTTTAGACAGTAGATACATGTACACTTTTACACATTCCTCACTTGTGATATTTAAATACCATACCATAATTGTTCATTCATTGCCATATATGTAAGTTGCATAAAACATACATTACGTATTTAAATTCAATATTATGATGATTTAAGACTGGACAAAAGGAAAAGCTACATGTGCGTGTATTATATGTAGTATTATTATGTACTCTACTCTAGATTCTAGATTCTAGACTCCTGGCTCTAGACTCTAGCACACAGCCGTTGAATATAATTGTAACAACTATTGCCCTAATATGCGATTTACACTGCATCTTATAACTTATAAGTTATAAGTCTTACGCAGCTTTCTGCAAACTAGTTTTTATGTATTTTGACATTACGATTATAGACGTTATATAAATATACTACATACATTATACCATACCTGTATACTTGTAGATATTAACATTACATGACAGAAAATAAAGCAAAAAATGTACTTACTCATTTACACACGTACTTCTACCAACACGAACTGTCAACTGTCACTTACACACTGCGGATTTTGAACTGAAAAAATGGGATTCAAAATTAAAACAAAGACGAACGACCAAGTTTTCATACTTGCAAAATGTGTATATATACATACATTCAAATTTTCAAAGGTAAATTAGACAAAGATAAAATAAAAACATATTATGTGATTTTATACGGTTTCATCTGTGGATGTTTTTCATCAAAAAAACATCTGTATTCTGTATCAGAATATATTTAAATTTTATTTGACTGTTTGTGTAAAAAAAAAAACAAAACATCAAAATTTTCAGCAGTGCATGATGTTGTTTTACTATAATGTTCTTACACGTTGTATTGGTTGTGTAGGGTACAGTCTATAGTCCATACTCCATACAGCATATTATATAGACTATACAGACAGTGTTCACATTTCACATGTAAAGAAGAGAAATGTCATTTAAAGATGTATTGTTTTGTGTACAACTTACTTATCATATTACAGTGAAATTTATCAAGATATTATGTCTTCTTTAAACACAAAACGTACCTAGTAAAAAAATTTAATTGTATTATGATAATGCTGGTGTCTGTTTGTTCTACACTATAATATACACTATACACATTACACGTAATGTTGTATTGTATAAATCTGCTGTCACGAGTCAAACAAAAAAATGTTCACAAAATATACAAACATTTGCCAAAAACCCAAAATCAAGTTGTCATTTCAAAGAAAAGGAACAAGAAATGCAAAGTTTTCACTAGATTATAATGTTTTGCTGATGATGCTTTTATGTCTACATTCTACATACCTAATGTTAAATGTTAAAAGCATGTAATGCAATAACATATTACCTATGTAAAATGTACACAGTGCACACACACGAACGAAACACTGTATAGACTGCAACACATGTAGTTATAAAGTTGTTTAGTTTCTTATTAGCTACTGAATACTGAATATTATTCTACAAAGACACTGTTTAATGTACTATAACATGAATAATTATATATATTTTGGTATTGAAAACTTAAGAAACTGCATCTTCCTTCCTTTTTCAGTCTACGTAAGACAGTAAAAGACGTCCAATATACATATTGTATATAGACGAATATTGTATAAGTTTGTCTTAACCCACAATATATTATACCTCCCAGCTCCCAGTACTGATGTACTTTCTTATTTTTCCTTGTAATTTTATGATACAAGAAAGAGAAGAATCGCATGGAAATTTAATAAAATGTAGTAAGTATACATTTACAGTGCAGGTTTAGCATTTAAGACGTATATTTAATTTTTTTTGCTTGAATTCCCCCTATACACTATTCAGAACAGACAAAGTTCAACTCTCGAGTGTTAAAGGGTATTATATTATCATTGTTATTTTACAGTGCCACTAATACAGTGCATAGTATATAAAATAATAGAATAAAATGGTAATTTAATGCTATGAGAAGCACACCATCAAAACCACCCACAACAACCATGTAAAATTTTTGAATAGAGACTGTAGACGTATGAGATATACACATATAATATTATTATACTACATAGAACAGAACTGCATATGGTATATGGATTTTAACTGCAATTGATGTACAATAACACAATACATAGAAATCATATAGTTTACAGTCAGTATATATACAACAATAGAATAGTTGAGTAGATGTACACATTGTGCATATCTATACATATATATATATGTATTCTCACTAGTCAGATTATATAGCATCCAATAAAAACTTCAATTTGATTAACTTTTTTTTGTCAAAACTCTCATTACACGTGAGATAATATATATATATATATATTATATTTCAGTTTCTGTAATTGTTGTAAAATGAAATAGCAAACTCTTATTTTTGCAAACAAACCACACATAGTACGTGCATGTTTTATTTGATCTACTGGACAAATAATCAGTGACAATGAAAAATCTCAGCACATACAGTTTTTAATTTGATTTTTGTTTTTTTAAAACCCCATAAAAGTAGGACAAGGAAATTAAAGGAGTAATGTATAGAATCTGTACTATATTTTTTGTAAAATCGTTCATATGCATGCAATACACACTGTTGATGGTTAGTGCTTAGCAACTGTACATGTATAGTACATATCATACAACATGTATTTAACCTTTGAAAAGAAAGAGTATGGAATATGGGATATTATGCAATAGCATATTGTAACCCATAATAATAATAACATAATATTATGTATTTTATGAAATTATATTATATTATACACACCACGTTTACCTGTGTGGATAGTAATAAAACAAAAGCATATAAACAAATATTATTCAAGGCTAGAACAACATGTAATATAGCATAACATGATACACACAATAATAATGAGACTGAATTTGAGTCACTGAAATACTATAGTCTATAGTATATTATTATACTATTGTATAACATGCTCTGGTGTTGTGACTTGTGACAAATCAGATTTTTAATCAAAGAGGCTCTTTGAAAGAGCATAATTTCATATGTACGGAGCTTCAAAGTGAAAAGAAGAGTGTTTTATGCAGTAGAACGTAATTGAAAATGTGCCTGAAATGATGATGATTATACTGATTAATTCCCTCTAAACATATTATAATGGTTTTCAGTTTTCAAATAACGAATAAGTACACGTGTACTTACAGTCACTACATGAGCAAACGTAAGTAGGCAGTAGTTTCTTCTACATTTTTATGTACTTAGTACTTTGGTAAACAAAGATGAAATCATCAAATCTGAAAAAAGTGATGTAAAATCACAAAAGATGCCACAATAATAATATTTCATTCATTTAAAACAACTTAGTTTTGAAAGGTCTACTGTTAACTATATGACCAAATTGATACTACCTTTAGAATGGGAACACAGGAAAATTGATCAATTTCCCTATTTATTTTATAGAGCCAGCTAGAAAATACTAGAATGCCCCAGAATGCCCCTACATATAAAAGCTAAATCCTGCGCAGAAGTTTCTAGAAACCCACGTTGATTTTGATTCAGTCATCCTCTAAAATTTTAGTCATTCCTCCGATCGTAAAATTTTGTAAAATCAGTTTCAAAAAATATCGAAATTTTGTAAAATAAAACAAAAGTGTTAAAGTTTTTTGTTGAGTTATTTACAATAGTACTTGAATTCGTGATTCAACGAGAATTTGAGCAATTTTTACTACACCGCACGATATTATTATTATTATCTAAGACCGAGAGACCGAGTGTTTTTTATTTGATCCATTATCTAAATATTATATCTACTAAAAAATTTTATAACAAAAAAAACCCAATTACACCTAATTCACAGACACTTCATTTTGGGTCAATTTTTGAGTGAAAAGGAAGGAAAGAAAGTATCGTGGAACATCTTTACAAAATGTCTGTAATTGGAATAGATTTTGGAAATGATAGCTGTTATGTCGCAGTGGCGAGAACCGGTGGAATAGAAACTATAGACAATGATTATAGTTTAAGGGCAACTCCGTAAGTCTTTACATTTTACATGAGTTTTATTATTAGAGTATATTTAATATCATTTTTTTTGTGTATAAATACGCCCATTTTAATTGATGTAAAAAAAAATTAAAAATTGTTTCTTGATTTTTAATGGAAATAATATTACAATTACATTATTATACTTATGAGATGTTTTTTTTTTTTTTTGAAAAAAAGAAAGAAATGAACTTCATGCCCAAAATATTATTAATTATTATGTATTATGTATAGTTTCATGTTTATGCGTATATCTATATAACTAGCAATGTCGAAAAAACCGGTTTAAATTTCATTATCTATAACCATTTATTAGTTATTTGATTCATAATATTACTGACATACTTGTGTTTGTATAATATAGAACTTATGTTGCCTTTGGGGAAAAATCCCGGATTCTCGGGGTTGCGGCTAAAAATCAACTTGTGACGAATCTAAAGAATACTCTTTTCGGATTCAAACGATTCCTTGGCCGTAATTATAAAGATCCCTTTGTTGAGAAAGAAGCTCACAGACTTCCATACAAACTTGAAGAAATGAAAACTGGACGAGTTGGACTTCGTGTTAATTACCTCAATGAAAGTGAAGTTTTTACACCGGAACAGGCTGCAGCTATGTTGTTTACAAAATTAAAGGATACAACTGAAATTGCTTTAGGAACTAAAGTCAATGATTGTGTCATATCTGTAAGTTATATTGTATTGGTTATATAATATTGCTTAGTCATTTTAGTAATGATTCATTTTACCATAATATTATTATTATACGAGTACTGTATTGTTCTAATCATAAGTTTTGCAACAAATTTTTTAAATTCTTTATTTTATCATCTTTTTTTAATGAAATAATAACATATAATGGAATGTATCACTTTAGATTGTTTTCATTTCTTTATTATTTATTATTATTATTATGATGAAAATATTTTGTTTTTAGTGTCCCACATACTTTACGGATTCTGAACGGTGCTCATTATTGGATGCTGCCTCTATGGCTGGTTTAAATGTTTTACGGCTGATGAATGATTCTGCTGCTACATGTTTAAACTATGCTATTTACAAACAAGACGTGCCAGCCGTGGAAGAACCCGCTAGGAATGTATTTTTTGTTGACTGTGGTCATTCAGCCTTTCAAGTTTTTGCCTGTGCCTTCAATAAAGGCAAATTGAAAGTAAGTACATTTTTATACTATAATTTTTGTTCTATGTAACATGTAACGTTTATATGTATAATGTACATGTATTTGTGTATTTTATATAAAGATACCCAAACCTCGTTTAAATACAACAGAAGTATGATTTATGTAGAGAGCTTTTATAATATAATCTTTTATCTTCTAATACATTTTATTATAAACAGACAACGTTTTGTTAACTTATAATAATATTATTATGTAATACAATTTACTAATCTTGTTTTGGAATTCATAATAATAATATAGGTACTTGCTACTTGCTCAGATCCGTTTTTGGGTGGGCGTGATTTTGATGAGATTCTTGCTGATCATTTTTGTGAAGAATTTCGAACCAAATACAAAATTGATGCTAAGAATAATCCAAGAGCATACATCAGGCTACTAGCAGAAGTTGAAAAGTTGAAAAAGCAAATGAGTGCTAATTCAACTAAACTCCCTCTCAATATTGAATGTTTCATGGAAGAAAAAGATGTTTCAAGTAGTATGCAACGAGCTGATTTTGAAGCATTAGGTAAAAAACAAGTAGTTTTTATTTTGTAACACTAGAATTATTTAAAAATCTGTATATTTGACTCTGATTGGTTTTGTATTTTTGATTTTTGAATAATTATACTAATATGTATATTTTTTTCATTTTATTACTTTTGTTTCATGTCCTCTAGCTGCTCCTTTATTCGAAAGAGTCGAGTCTGTACTCAAAAAATGTCTAGTGGATTCTAAATTGACTGTAAATGATATCTTTGCCGTTGAAATTGTGGGTGGATCTTCACGTATACCAGCTATTAAAAATCTCATTGAAAAGACATTTGGAAAAGGTAATTAATATGGAGAGATGATTTAAAAAAATTACAATGAGTAACTACTGTATAATGTATAATACGTAGTTCATTTATAATATGTAACAAGTAATAATCATGTTTATGTTTTATTTTTCCACATGTATTATAAATGTATAAACAGTTCCTTCAACAACATTGAATCAAGATGAAGCTGTTGCACGTGGATGTGCTCTTCAATGTGCAATTCTATCACCAGTTTTTAAAGTAAAAGATGTTCAAATTACTGACGTTCAAAACTATGGAATTAATATTGTATATGCTGAGAAAGATGGAAGTGAAGGTACCATGGAAGTTTTCCCACAATATCACCCAATACCATTTTCAAGAAAATTGACATTTTATCGAAAAGAACCATTTACAATTAGAGCTCATTATAGTCAAGAAGTTCCATTTCCAACTGTTATAATTGGAATATATAAATTCCCTAATGTCCAACCAACACCTGAAGGGGAATCATTGAAAATATCAATTAAAGCAAGAATTAATATTCATGGTTGTTTTGTCATTGAGTCTGCAACTTATGTAGAAAAGCAAGAAATAGAAGTAGAAGAATTAATGGATGTAGATGGTGAAACAGCTGCTGATGGTGAATCACAAAATACTACTGAAGAAGAAGGAAAAGCCGAAGAGTCTCCTAGTAATACAAATGCTGCTGCTGATGGTAGTACGGATGATGCTACTACTACTACTACTACTACTACTAATGAATCCCCTGAAAAACCAAAAACAAATGAAAAAGAAAAAAAGTTGGTTAAAGTCAAAAAAACTGTTGGAAAAAATGTCGAATTATTATTTGATCGTAAAGTTTTTGGACTTCATCGTTCTGAATTAGATGAATTTGTTGAACATGAGTCTAAGATGTCTGCAACAGATCGTTTTGAAAAAGAAAGAGTTGATGTCAAAAATACTTTGGAAGAATATATTTATGAAATGAGAGAAAAATTGGACGATGAACTCAGTAGCTTTATGGATGAAAAATCTAAAGAAGAATATTGTAAAAAACTTTCTTACCTGGAAAATTGGTTATATGATGAAGGAAGTGATCAGAATAAAAAAGTCTATGTTGATTATCTAGATGAACTAAAGGTAAATTTTATTTTTAAAACAAAACATTATTATATTTCACTATAATATATTATAGCCCCTATTATATGTAGAGGCAAGAACCCTGAATATTTAATATCAATGATAATCTAAACATGTTACAATAATAATATAATTTTTATTGTTTAAAAAATTAAATTAAATTAATTTGATTTTAAATTTTGATTTATAGAAAGTTGGAGAACCAATTAGAATTTTGAAAAGAGAAGCTAGTGAGAGACCAAAAGCTATTCAAGACCTTGAGAAAGCAATTCAACAAGCACATAAAATTGTATGGAGTCGTAATAACAATGATGCAAAATATCAACATTTGGATGACAAAGATATTGCTGAATTGACCAAAATCATTTCCGAAAATGAAAAATGGTTAGAAGATGCTAGAAAATCTTTCCGTGACCTCAAACCATCACAAACTCCGAAAATTAAAGTTAATGATATTCTTCAACAACTTAAAACTTTTGAAAACCTTACTTCACCGATTATCAACAAAAAGAAACCGGAACCTCCAAAAGATGTAGAAATGCCTGATGTAACGACTGAAGATAAAACAAAAGATAACGGAGGTAAGTCGCAAGATCCTACACAAAACATGGATGTAGATTAATGTTTCTTAAACCGACACTTATTATTATTGCTTACTGTCAATTATCAATTATTATTATTAATGATTATTAATAATAATACAATTATTTTTAACAACATTTTTAAACAAAGCATATTAATATAATAATAATAATAATCATCATACAGTGAATCCAAAATAAGAGGGCACACTTCAAGATATCCTAGCACACGAAGTGTGCCTTGATTTTGAATTTAT
>JAQGBH010001441.1:0-32548 GCA_034698265.1 Sminthurinus aureus | reverse complement strand
ATTGACTAGTCATTGTACACATTGACCAGTTATTGTATACATTGACTGGCTGTACAAAATGACGGTAACATATATACCAAAAGTTATGCAAAAGAAATTCCGTTTGGTGTACTATAGTTAAGTAAAGGAAAAATGTAATAATATTCGGAAGTGGATGATATATATATATAGGTAGAATGTACCGCATCTATTAGAATGACAATGTGTAGTACAAAGTAAATATCCACTGAAAAATGCAACGAAATTTAATCATGTTGTCTTAAATAATGTTAGTTTTTTTCTTTATTTGTCGTTTTTTTTTTCAATATAAATGTATTTAAAATCAACATTGACTGGATGATGTTACATTCTTCTTTTAAATCTCTTTATAATTTGTTCTTCTTTATCTCTCTCTTTTCATTCTTCATTTTGTATCTTAAACATTGGCAAATGTCGAGTCTCTGTAATGCATAAAACATTTGTGTACTTCTTTCCCGAATTTATCACCGTGTATTTTTGAAGAATAAACTAAATTTTCTAGTATAAATCTTGAAACTAGACATGAAACTGAATATATATTATATATTATATGCATGTAATTTTGTCAAAAGTTTTAAAAGTCGCCCACAAAATATAATATTACGGTTTGAAAAAGATGGACATTCGATTACCGTTCGAAATGTGGCCTTGTAAAACCTGTTGATTTTGGTGAGAGAATCGAAAAAATAATTTCCTTCAGGTAAAACATTGATTTTTGATCTAGTGCCTACATATTATTATGTGTGAGCCTCAGGTAATAATAACGGTATAGTGTTTTTTGTGGCAAACGTATTCAGTTTCATGCCGTCAATGATTGACGGTCAATTAGACATTTACAAGATTCTAAAATACTGTTTATGTGTTATATTTTTCAAAAATTACCACAGGTTACGTTCGACAAAAGAAATCTAATAACCTTAATAATTATCAAAACTTTTACATTAGTTGAGATTCTGGAATATGTCGAACTCTCTTATATATTATATATTATAGAGAAACATCATTGAAGTTTTTGTCATTATAAAAATTTTACTCTTCACTATCTTCATAGATGAAATTCACACGGTAAGGCTTCATTCATTTCAATAATAATAATAATATTATATACACATGTTACATTTACTTATACGTCCTTTTAAAATATAAGTACATATATATATATAATAATACACGTAAAACACATAACATTATGGGTAATGTTTAATGTGTGCATATAAATGTAAATGCTAAATACACAGAACAAGAATGTAACTGTACAGGAAAACATACAATTATAATAGTAATAATCTTATCTATCAAGAATCTAATGAAACAACATAATATATACATTATAATTTATAATATATATATATAAGAAGTATTTTAAAGGAACCAAGAGGTTGAATTAAGTACAAGTAGTTTGGATCACTGAGTAAAATATACATAAAAGATACATAATAATATTATTTAAACTTTTTAATCATATTTAATCATGATTCATGCTTTTTTCAGTACCAGGGATCCATCGGTGCGATTATCGACACTGACTGTGTTTCTATTTAACGTTGTGTCAAAATGTTTTTACACTGGATACGTAACGGAGTTTTTAGACCACAGCACCCGATAAACAATACCACAAAAAGTTCAAATCATCACACCCCTTTGCTCAGTACTTTTATATATTTAATAGGGACTGAAGTGAACGTATGAATACATAATAACAATAATAATAATATATTATTATACTAGACTGAATACAAATAATAATATACGGTGAATTGTTCAGTTATTTTCCTCATACATACATGGTACAAATATAACTGTCATGAATAAGCCCTGACAAAAGTAGCGTTTTTAATTTTAAAATATAAGTGATTCCCTTGAAAAGTAATAAGTGTCATCTATGTGTAGTCGGGAGAAAACAACACACTCATTTAAAAGTATGTGAACATTTAATTCCGTGCCTATTAAATAGATGTCACTTATTACTTTTCAAGGGAATCACTTGTATTTTAAAATTAAAAACGCTACTTTTGCCAGGGCTTAGTCATGATATATAATATTATTTTCATTGAAAATCTCTCATCCTTCTTAGAAACCTACATGTAAAGATTAAAGGTCATGTAGAACGAAAAATGCATAATAATTATTATCATTATTATTTTTTTGTGCTGAAAGATGAAAAACTCTATTATTTTCATGAATAATGATTTATAAATTAATTAAACAATTAAATAACAGTACTCAATCTGAATTTTAACAATTATTAACAAGTAAAAATAGCGTTTTTCAGTGTTTTTTTTTATCGCGTGTGTCTATTTTATGGTTTTAGTATTATTTTGATATACATAAAATATAAATATTAGGTGTAATATATTGTTTAAAGTTGTATAAACTGTGCTCACAACAGAAAATGATCCATATGTGTATAATTGTGGTAGTTATAATAAGATGCCATTCACCCCCCTGTAATCACGTTTTCCAGTAACAATACTAAAATACTATAATAATTATTATTATGATTATTAGAAGTATTGTCCTTTTTTTACAAAGTATGTGGCAATTTCGGTTCATTTGTTATCGTTATTATAAAACATTAAAAAAAATATTAAATTATTAATTTAAAAAAAGACTAGGTCGCAGTATGCTTCAGAATCCATTGACGATAACCTAAATAGGTAAATCAAAGGTCAAGATGTGTAAGAATATTCATTTCATTGACAATCATGATGATTAAAGTTAAGTAAGTAGAAAATTAATAAACAATAAAAAATGTAAATATTACGTGATATCCTAGTGCAGACTCCAGCTAAAATAAAATTCACAATATAGTCTATTATTTCATTGAAAGCATTATCAATTAATATAATTGCTTACCTACTCCTTTTTGAGTAGTTTTCATACATAAAGGATAACGAGGTGAGATATAAATGGAGTAGAACTACAAAATTTTCAGTGACAGTACTTACGCATTGAAGGTTCAGCACATCCTAGAAACAAAAATAATAAGGATATGAATTAATTTTTTTTTTAAACACGTAACATCATACCAGACTAAAAAAATCTGATATAAGTAATGTAAAAATATGTTAGAATAATAATTGTGTAAACATGTATTAAACTTACCGATTCCCCAACTAATTATTCCTGGAATTTTATAGAGGAATAAAGGTAATAAAATTTTATGCAATGTACTTAATGTACAAAAACAAACATTTCACAAACATTCCAGTAGAACGGAATTACAGTTAAGCCACAAAATTGTATTTCATAGAGATAGAAAATAGTTTTAAAGTACCTGCTAAAAACCATCTTTGATCTGATCCTTTGACCTGAAGTGGACCTCCTGAATCTATAATTATTCAGTATAAATATTCATATTCTTCTTAAAACAGTAACTACAGTAATGGTTAAGGAAACAATATAGTAATAAAATAAATTGTAAATCTTAGTAACTTGCCTCCCTGGCAACTGTCTCGTCCACCATTTTCATATCCAGCACACAAAAAGATGTCTGGAATGTGTTCCACACGTCCACTTTTCAGAAACATATCCCTACACTTTGCATTACTCAATATAGGGACTGTGACATGCTGGAGGTTCGAAGGCAACTGTCCTCCCTATGGATATTTAGAAGAAAAAAATATAGGTCATAATTTCTGTATGCTTACTCATATATATTGTTCTAGTGCCCAGATCCTCACAATATCGTATGTGGTAATGATGAAAAAAAACGTGTCCGGGAGAATAAATTACAGACGGGGAAACACACACAGGTGTTTTATGTATGTATTTAAGGGGTATATGGGTTCAACAAAACAAAAACGAAAGTACACGATAAGATTGTTGGCCGACTTTTTGAAATCTCTCTCTCTCTCTCTGTCTTGTTTATGTTTAACGCAACAATAGGCAATAAAAAAATAGGATGCGTCCTTGTGAGTGAAAGGGAACTTTTTAAGTATGGGCTATTTTTTTCTCTAAACTTTATATATAATATACATACGTTGTTGTTGAAGGGTCATTAACATATTATTTGGCAAGGAACAAGGAATTAAATCTGAAAATCCAATCCTTCTCTTGTAATTCATACGTATGGGGATAGCCTGCAGTTTTTATAACCAAGGTTTTGTTTTCCCGGATGCAAATCTTTATAAAATATTACACTTGAATATAATATTGTTTGTATTTTTAGTATTTGTGAATCCACATGGGGGAATTACCTCGGAAAGTCTTCCCCATCCCGTTACTGTTGCATTTTCATTGATGAGTAAGTCATCATTAGCTGGTAAACAAATTGGATTTATATGTGGCGTCAGAATGACGGGGGATTCCAACTTGATTAGTGCCAAATCATTCTCATAAGTGAAAAAGTTGTAAGACGGATGGACGACCTAAAAAACGAAATAAATAGAATAACATTGTACTGATTAACAATAATATGCATTCATCACATACATTACGCATATTACAGAACATATAATAGAAATAGGTCCATCTCAAATACGGACATGATGTAGTCATAATTCATAATTTTCATTTACAATGGTCCATTTGCTTGTTACTTGTTACACAAATTTCGCTTTGTTTAAAGTTCATAAGGATATGTACCTATAGTGTCTAATGTCTCGTAAGTTTCGTAAGTATAATGATATCTACCTATACACTTATTTATTTATTCATTTATTACAAAACCAGAGTTACAAAAGAGCAGCACAATACAAGGATTGGCTTTTAGTTCATTATCTAGATCTATATTATATGGCGTCTGCTGACTCTTTCATTTTTTTTTACTATGTGACAAAACAGAATAATATGCAATCTACATCCGTCTCTCTCTCTCTCTCATTTTATGCTTAGTGTTCACTGATATGTTTCTGCCTGTGTGTCTCTAGTCTCTCTACTCTTTCACTCTCACTTTCACTATATTATGTATTATGCATTGTGATTTGTGATTACATTTACTACATATACAAGTAGGTGAGTACTGCGTACTCGCTATTTGTGAACATTACATGTACTTGGTAGTAGAGCATCCATGTCCACATGTATGTATTATGTACAAAAGATAATCGAACATATGCAGGTAGTCATCATCATGAGTATTATAAACTTTTCCCTTTCTTTGTGTATATTATTATAATGAATAACTTTTGTCACAAAAATTATTTCACAGACATGCAAATACAAAATACATACAACAATTGCAGCACCAACAATCAAGTACTTAACTTCTGCAGCCTGTGTATTGTGTATACTATATACACTATATGCATTTACATAATTGATGCAAAGGCATGGTGAGAGAAAAGGTCTGTCATAAAAAAAAACAATAATGTATATTGAATTACATTACTTTTAAACAGTGACTAAATCTTTTATCTTTTACGTATGTGACAAGTACTTAAGTAGAAAAATGTATTTACGAGTTTAAACTCGTAGTAATTATTTAAACTTCCAGACAATTATCTTACAAGCTGACAAAGATTGTACTAGATATGTGTATATATGCATATAATATAATGGGTAATGGATCTTCAACATTTAAATCACTGCATTGTCCCCTGTCTATCATCCACTGACCACTGACTCTATAGACAACTTTCTGAATGGATACATTATACACAATACATAATACACAACATGCAATCATGTTAAAATGTAAATAGTTTTCAGTTTTAAGCTGTGGTAGTTTTGTCAAGTTCCTTAAAAAAAGTAAAAGGATCACTATCTCGTCGTACTTTTGTAATAAAAGTTTTCTCTCTCTTAAATCTCAAGTAAATAACTACAAAAAACAAAAACTATTTTACAAATCGTGTACGAATGTCAAGAATTTTAGGATGTCCATAAACATAATGTAGTCAGAGGTTCACCTTTTTTTCTCAATGGCATACTGCACACTACCAACTACCAACATACAACAACAGTAATAAAAATGAGACAAGATTTTGTACTTGTGTCCGTGAGGTTTATGAAGACTTGAAGGATATGACCGGATATATCGGTAATATGGGGTATCAATATACCACAACATGAATAATAATGTGGATGGGTATATAGTATATGATATGTAAGATATACAAGCTGAAAAGTGTAACAAAAGTAGTGAAAATTGGAATATTTGTCCAAGAAATAAATAATGTTGATGATAATTGGAGAGCATGTAGGTATAACGCATAATACACTTGCTTGCACAAGATAAGTAGTACGTAGTGTACATTGTACATATATAATTTATACGAATGATGTGACGTGATGTGATGTGATATGGATAGTAGGTAGCAAGTTGAACGTGAAATGACGACGAGGATTAGATATATTTCGAGAGGTGGATAGATAATTAGTAAAGGGAAAGTGAATCGAAACACATGTGAGGAATCATCATCATCATCACGTGGACGAGGATGCAGCAGTGGAGATTTTGATCATACACCGTACACGGACGCTTATTATTACATACCAGCACCTATTACCTATAATAATAATTTATATTGGATGGTGGATGGTGGACGAGAGAATAACTTGTTAAGAACGTGTTTGTCCTTTATATACACCTCCCTCTCTCTCTCTACGTTTCTTCTACTTTTGCATCTGTATCTCGTCTATATTCTATATTATGTAGTTCACGTTCATGTTCATTCACAATCATTCACCATCTAAGACTAGATCAAACCCTAGTCTCAAATCTCAACATTGACTCTCAGCCTGTAAAATCTAAACGTTTAAATTATAAAAGCTTTCCCCGCATGCAATACAAAAAATAATATACAGATAGACAATTCAATTATTTTCCATCATGTTAGTTTTTACGCTCCATGTACAGTGAACAGGAATGAAAGTATTTTTTTGTTTGTTTTCCGTTTTCCTTCTGCGTATTTAACATTTAAGTGTCGACGTACCTTTTTAGAGACGCTCCGCTCCACATGTGGATATTTTTCTTGAGTATTTGAAAAATCCCATTCACCCAACCGGATTCGGATCTGACTCGTCAACAGATCATCTACACAGTGACTTGCTAACAAATAAGTTTTTTTTGTTTTAAAAAAGCATAATATTTTAAGTAATATTTAATACGTTAATGTTTAACTACATGAAAATGTTAGGGTAGGTCTTTTGTCTTTAAACATGTTTTAAAGGCAGAAAGTGTACTGCAATTTACCAGTTGCTATCCAATTTTCATTGAGAAGTGCACCTCCGCATCTGTGCGTAGATGAGAAACCAAAAAATGAAGTACGCCTCACTGATAAAGACAAATAAACAAATTATCACAAAGAAATAAGGATTCCTAGTTCCCTTTATTACTATAATATATTAATTACTGATAAAGTGAATAAATTAGAGAGAATTTTTTTTGACATACCTGAAACTTGCCAAGGAAATTGAAAAGGCATTGCTGTGAATGGAGGAAATCAAAAATTAAAATTCTAATTGTAATAAGATTTTTAAAAGGTTACTTTTGTTCATATTTTCACAGTAAACAAATTACATGTGTACTGTAAACTGTAAATTGTAACATTCAGAGGGAGAGAAAACTTTATTACAAAAGTTACTGCCTTCACTTGAAGGTGGCCAAATGACCCAGTATACCAAAACAGAGGTTTAAACAAAAAGGTTTTTGATTTAAATATACAAAAATAATAAATAATAATAATTGTTGTTATTTGCTATTTGTGTCATTCGATACTAAAAAATAATTTGAATAATGATAACAGAATAGATTTGATAGAGAAATGCAATTCTTTACATACTTGAATCAAAATTAAAAACCTTGTTGACAAGTATATCAACAATAAAAAATTTCCATATGAATTATATGCATACACATTATGCATTATAAATGATACATGTTACACATTACACATTGTTCATGAAAATTGAGTATAAATGAGGCTACAGAAGGTTAATAGCTCAAAACTTTATCATCAAAAAAGGGAGAAAGGCAAAAAGAACGAGAAAGAACAAAAGGAAGATAAAGAATAAAGAAGAAGAGAAACAAACATCTGTGATCTTCTCATTTCTAATGTTTATATGTGTTCATGTAAGAGATGTAGAAGTTAGAATATATAGTTAAGTTTAATATAGTATTATATTTGGGTATAAAAATGTAGTTCAAAAAAGCACATTTTTACACACACAATCCTCTACTTTTTGTTTCTTCTTTTTCCCTTTTTTTAGATTTCATTCACTCAACCATTCATTCAGTCACTTTATTCACACTTTAAACACTTTACCCTGCTCGCTCATTCGTTTTTCGTTTGTTCATCCGAGCTATTAAAATTATTTATTGTAAAGCTAAACTTGCATTATGTACGCTTAATTAACCACGCATTTTTGACTCAAGTACGTAAATTCTATCCTTTACTGACGGATAATGACTTTCACATAGTTTTCTCTCTCTCTGTTCTGTTTTTTGTACTGTACATTATACATCATACATCACACAGTATATACACACAACATGCACTCATGAAAGTATAGTAAATCAGTGTATAAAATTCCTGTGTGTAGTATGTACGTACAGTGTACAAGGAAGCTGACTCCTCTTTAGCATTGAAATTACAGCATAAAACTTTGATGAAATACTGTGTGATTAGAGAACTGATTAATTGTATCTTTTTACTGTACAGTATACACTGAAGACTGTAGAGTAGGTAGCACAGGTAATATGATAATTACATACCCTAATCACGTGATATTTGTATTATTTGTAATTCATAAAGACGGCAAAAAAACATGCACAAATTAATTTTCTCTCTGTATCACATAGCTAATTGTAATTAGTTCAGTGGATGTTAGATGCCACAATTATTGCATCAACCGACGAAATAATTAACAGAAAAGGTTAAAAATGCAATGGAGATACTAAAAAATTTGTGAGTAGAGCTACTCACAAAAAAATTAAATATTAAATATAATACATGCTCCATACCACTGTGTATGTATATAAGCAATATGTAATTAACCGTGCACTACAAAGCACAATAACTGAAGTAGACTAAAAGAGAATTTATTTTTTTTAAACTGTAGCTTTTATAATATATACCATATTCAGAAATCAAATAATCATAGGATATTTGCTACTAATTTAAAAAGACTAGGAAAGAGAATGTAAAAATAGTTTGGAGAAAGTACCTGTCTTCCCGCCTACAATCCTCATTTGTGGGTACAACGGTGACAATCCACATCCATACACTTTATCTTGACTGATATTTGGTTGGGCTGTTGTCGTGGAAGTTGGGTCAATGAAGATTGTCGTGGGTTTTTGTGTACTTTTATGAGGATGGTGATTGTTGTGATTTTGGAAAATATGTGTCGGTGGTCTGGGGGTTGTTGACGATGTGGTTGTTGTGGATGAAGATGTTGTACTAGAAGTAGTGGATGGTGTTGTAGATGACGTACTTGTGCTGGAGCTCGTACTAAACGAGTTATAGGGTGAAAAACTGGTGCCAAAGTTTGTGGAAGGATATGAACTATTTTTATTAGTGGAAAAAGTTGGGGAGAGGATGGAAGCAGCACCGATAGTATGTTCTTCCGGAATGCTGCTACCATTACCAGTGACAAAAGGAAGTTGAAGCTCTGAAATCTGAGAATTACTTGTAGTCATACTCGGTTTATTTGATGATAATGATGATGATGATGGGCCGAAATTGGTTGACGTGGATATTGTAATGGAAGACGGAAGTGTATCTGGTATGTTTGAGCTTGCTGCTGATGTGGAACTGGAGCTGGTTGTCGTACTTGGCATAGTTGTTGATGATGATGATGATGATGAAGAAAAAGTTGAAGTTGTTTTTAAAGTGGTGGAAGTAAAAATTGAGGAAGTGGAAGGAAAAGTTGGGATTTCATTATCATCCGGAAAACTTGTAGTTTTAGTCGTGGTGATTGAATTGTTGTCAAGGACAAAATTGGACGAGGCATTGTGACCACAACAGGACCCAAACATGAATCCATCAACACACATACCCAAATGTTTCCCCTCTGTCTTTAAACACTGTGCAATCCCAAAATCAATACATTATTAATGACAGGTTCCTTAGAGAAAATCTACATTCTATATGTCATGTCCTTTTGTATCTACAATCTACAATAGAATGGGCATACATAGTCATAATTCATAATAATCTACATAATCTACAGTTAATATTAGTTAGCTTTTGTTATTTAAGTTTATTTTTCATGACTTGTTCTTTGCTCTAAGTGTTTACCTCCCACACAAACATGCAGGTCCCAGTTCTGGTGTCTACGGTACATGGCTTTGGACTAATTTTGTACGATCCTGTAAAATACAAAATGTAAAGGATAAAACACATGGAACAATTTTTAATTTCATACTTCATATTTCATAGTTTGGTGCACACATCTTGGGGATTTACATTTTTGTCACATAATAATGTATTTATCTAATATCTCTATACACCTTTTGCAAGTATAAATTCAAAGACATTTCCATGAAACGACCATTATCCATTACATATTACATACTCATGTAAAACTGACAGATTGTATTTTGTATTTATTGTAAAACATTCACACTAATCACAATTACTTCACTTTACTGTACTGTATGTATTTGAAATTTAAACCCCTAAACGTCCACTGCCCTAGTCCTGTTATTATAATATGTAATTATTTTCTATTATGTAACATGACAGTTGTCTACAATTTTGTCACAAATGTTTGAGCTATACATTTTACATTTGGTTCCTGTATGGTTATTAACCATGTCTCATAAATTTGTCTCATAAAATACATTGAATTTTCAATAGACAGTAGAAATGGAATAGAATAGAATAGAAGAACATGAATCATGAATGATACATAAAATGCTAAACACTATAAATATTATGTGCAGTACGAACTACGAACACTAGGAACAACTCTGTGGAAAGTTACAGTTGTCATATTATGACACATGACAGGAGAAACTGTAATACCAAATACCAAACCATAATTATTATTATTAGTCAAATGCCTGTAGACTGTGGATTTTTGTGATTTGTGAAAGATGACCTAATCCATTCTTTAAATTGAAGGCATGTGTAACCTTGAAGGAAACAGGTAAAGGATTTTACATGGCTTTCTGCCGTTATTTACAAAGAGAAACTTTGAAGCAGGCTTCTATACCAAATAAATACCTACCAAATTCTCGCGTAAGTATTCCATACTTGATACCATTGCATGTTATGACGAGAAGTAACAGTTCACCTCTCTCTTCCCTTGACCTGTGTCCTGTGTAGGACCATTTCAAAGTTTCCTGTTTCTAATGTCGTTCTACAAAGAAAATCCTGTTCAAGACTCATCATCACACATCCATTGGTAAAATAGAAACTCTAAGAAGGGATGATTCGGAGAACTCGTACTTATGCAGAGAACCTTCTTTTTATGGAGTTTTTAATGGATGGGTTTTAGAGCCATTTTACAATGCTCATTATCAGTAATTGGTAACCAAAGTTTTCAAGTTGAAATTAAACAGTTATTAAAAATAGCTCATTAAAAAAGTATTATCATTGATTATTTTTTTCTTCATAAAACTGTTAATGCACCAAAAAATCGAGGTGATGCTCAAAAATAGAAATGTAGACTATAAATTATAAGCATAATGTTAAGGCTTGAGGCTTGACACTTGACGCACATACTTAAAATATTCAAGTGTTGCATATTTGTCGCTATGCATTATAAAACATAAATTATAACGTTCCAAGCCACATTTTTAGAAACCAAAATTTCAAATATCATCGTCACAAACCTTCCTATTATTGACACACTGCAGATTGCAGATGTGCACATAATTGATAATTTACAACAAACACCTCGATCTAAGGTCTATCATAATGTGTATTGTGTAGAAAAGTACTCTTGAATTTATGAACAGCAAAATGAGACAAGTTTCATTGATGTACGTCACTACTGTTATACACAGATTCCTATTGTTATAATTATTGTTACTATTATTGTTACTATTATTGTGAAAATTGCGTAGCTTGTAGTGTGTAGCGAAACGCACCTACTCGACGAGCGACAAGTAAGTATAAAGTGAAAAGAAGCAAAGAGCATGTATAATAATATAGTTTTATTTTTTATGAATGTGTGTTCAGTGTTTAGTGTTTACTTTTCTCATCATAAATTTGTCGCAGACCAGAACAAAATTGCACTCGTATTAACTGTAACCACAAACATGATGACTAATGATAATGTAGTAATAATTATATAACTAATAATGATAATAATAAATATAAATAGTACAATTAGATGCAGTCATAATTTAGACTTTAGACTGTCGTAAGAATATCAAATATCAAATATACTAATAAGTCTGTCTTTTGTCTACTAACTTCTAACAACTAGCAACACAAAACACAAAGTAAAACCTGACCAGATTGACATGTGACAACGACAATTACAACGAGAGAGAGAAAGAGAGGGTAAAAAGAGTGACTGAGTGACATTTATGTGTGCTAATGACAAAAAAATGACAATTAACAATGTATAGGTGGAAAAAAGTACTCCATTTATTTTTTCTGCCTGTTCATGTTCACAAGGTGTAGATTCTAAACTCTAGAGTTTGGAGTTTAGAGTTTAGAGTTTACATTGTACACAGAGAGACAATAAAAAGAGAAACCCGCAAAGACAATGAGTCTGACAAAACTCAAACTTCAAGTTTCAAGTCTCAAGTCTCAACCTTCTCTGTTCACTTAATGTCTACTTATTACAATCATTATTGTTACTTTACTGCCTTGTTGCTCTTACTAAACGAATAATGAATAACGAATCACGCCCAAACAAACAAATGGGGAAAATCCCAGAGCATTTTTTCATCATCATCATCATCATTCTTCGTTTTATTTACTCTTTCTCTCTCACTCTTGAAATAATTTTTAAATGGAAAACAAATAAATGAACAAGGCAACTAATGGAAGGATTCTATTTCTAATTCTAATGCTGATTCTGATTCCACTTTGTACATTTCATCAAAAGAAGGACCACGACCACGAACTACGGACAACAACTATATCAAATATCCCATGTATCACAAATCATACTGACTCGAGAATTGAGAGTATACACACAAAACACAAACAAACACTTGCATGTAGGGTTTACATTTTACACGTAAACTATATGTAGTTTAGTTTAGTTTAGAGATGGATCATGACGATTGACGATGATGCGGAATAAGACCATGTCAAAAAAGAGAAGCTCAGCCTCAGCCTCAACCTCAAGTTGAATTTGTCTAAAGATGCTGAGAGTAAAATAATTGAATATATCTATTATTGAATGCGGGCAGTGGATTTTCATATTATCTGTATTTACCTAAGCAAATTCATGTGTGGAACCACACAAATACACAATGCACACACTAATATTAGTGCATACTGAATATCTACTATCTACCTACTGTACGCTGTATGCGCTATGTATTATAGTAAAGGTACCCTCTATCACGGTATGTAATATGTAATATATGAAATGTGAACTACAGGCGACTAGTGTGAAATGCATTCAAAATTTAAACAACACATAAATACCCACACGTCCTCCACATTTGGATAAATACTTTGCCTAAAAGTGCATAAATATACACCATGCATGTATGTACATTGTACACTCTACACTCTACACACATGCACAAAGACATGAATTTACACGCTCTGATAACTGATAAGGAATCATATACCACAGCCATACAATACAAACTACGTATCATTCTTTGTACATAATATTATACACTTTTATGTACATCCAGCCTAGTGCCTAGTGTACTTTGTTAAATTCTAAATATGTATGTATAATGTATACATGTTCATCAACAGCTTACTTTTTGTAGCTGGTCGAGAGCTGAGAGAAAACTGCAAAGGAACAATCTTCCAAAGTTACACATTTTTCAAAGATATAGCTACAGCTAGCTACCTTTCATAAGATATATTACTTATATTATTATGACACATGACACATGAGACTTAAAAACCTTAGCGTGGCGATTAGCAATCGGTCATTGGTCATACATGATACACAAAAAGACTTCATTAACAATGCAAAAACATTCACGACTAAATTGATGAGTGGATTCTCATCCGTTTCTGGCTTCTTAATCTAATCGCCATGTCACCCTCATGTAACAATTTTACTATACCCAAATGTCTTTTTCCAATGGTCAATGGTCAATGCTCCACGCTCCATGTGCGTAAATAGTAAATAGTAAATATGCATAAAATGTGCGTGTAATTCCCGTCTTTTGATTGATAATAATAATTGTTAATTGTTATCCTTTTCCATTCTACAAATTGTATTGATATCTATGTACGATATTCCATGTAATCCACATTTGAACTTTGAACTAAACCTTGCACTTCTGCTGATTCCTGATGACTGATGACATTACACATCGTTTGAGTTAAAAATTTGTCTAATAGCAGAAACTTTACTTTATTCAGAAAGGATGTAATGGACGTAAGGGGAAGGATGTTGTTAAAAGGGTTGAAGAGAATACAGAGAATGCGTGCATTAACCTTTAATCCGTCCAGTTTAACTCAACAACAATTATTACAATATTGCTACTGACTACTGACTACTGATTTCTGACTACTCACATGGATACAAGATACAAGTAAGTAAGTGTAACGACGTACACTATGTAAATTACATGGTAGTAAACCTTTTGTAATACAAAGACATTAAAAAACTATGAAATCCAGTAAATGAATAAGTATGCTCAAAAATAGAGGTAAGTACATTCTCATTTCTCATAGCTACAGAAAGCAGGCAATACATATAAAATATAATATATTGTACATAAACTTGTTGGATTGGCCATGTCCGTGACTTTATGTACATGCACAAAATACATAAAATGTGTGTATTTAATTCCAATAAAAACAAACAAAATAATCAAGATCACACACGGGAACGCAAAGGAGCCCTCGGAACTGCATTTTTCAATGTTCATGCGAAATTTAGTGCATGATACAAGATACAAGTACAATATAACATGATATGATTTGACATGATATGAGATGATATTAGATTACATGAGACTTGAGAGGTCGTGTCATAAAAACAACATAAAACTTAATCAGATGAATAAAAGTACAGTAAATCGATGAGCCTGATTTCTGATTTTATATATTGTACTGACTACTGGCCGGAGCACACAACGTATGCACCATTGTTAAGAATCTTGACTCAAGATGAAAAATATATCACACATATTTACGGTAAATTTTTTAAATCTTTGAAATCTCTTCCTCTCTCTGTTCTCTGGTTTCTATGGTAAATAGTCACGTCATCTGAATCAATCATCAATCGTCATCACAATCTTGTTTCTTCCTTTAAATGATTTAATATTTTTGGAGTATCCTACTTCTTTTTAATGCGACTTGAATAATTTTCGTTTTTTAAAAATTGTCATTGTAAATTATAAACAATCACCGACTCACATACAAAATACAATGCACAAAACACACTTGTTCCGTTTTTTGTAGTACGAAATACACTGTTTTATTTTGACAATTCAATTACTTTCAACTTTCAACACGTGGTTAATTCTACATGTCTGTCTGTAGTTAGTAGTCTGTTACTATAATCCAATTTAATTACTACTCTTAAAAAATGCTCATTTTATTTAATCAAAGAAAAAAAGTCAAGGTGGATGTAAAATCCAAAAACAGATTTTCACCGGTATCATATAAAATCTAAATCTAAACCAAAAATACACACAGTTGAACAAGGTTTAAAATTTGACAAGTGTCCAAGTTCATGTTCAATTGAAAGGAAAATCGAAAGAGATAACAGCGGTGCTCCACTATTAATAATGATTACGATGATTATGATGATAATGATTCGTGTGATTCACGCCGCATCTCATCATGTTCTCATCATTCCCTCATTCATTCATTCATTCTTCCTCTCTCCACGAGATTCACTTTTTTTCAACCAATAAATTACACAGTCCTTTCAAAATATTTATGTATTATAAATTTTGTAATTCACTTTTGATAGTATATAGTTTAGTGTACTAATTTGATGATGTTTTATTCAAGTTCAATAACATTTCAAACACGCAGTGTCCATTCATTTTTTATTATAGGAGACAAAGAGACAGAGAGTTTACAGTTTTCACAGCTTTTTTATCTTTTTTTTGTTATATTATTATTTTCACTCGTGGTGAAAATTTCATTTTATTGACACTCGAACAAATTTATAAAATTTCATTTGTAGATATCACTCACACACTCTGTTCACTCATAGATCATAGACAATCCATGTTTGACGGGAGAAATTCACCAGCTTTCATCATTAAACTCGACGAATTTGATGATTATTTTTTTTATGTATTTATCATTATTATCATTATTATTATTGTGTTGGCTCTGCATAAATTCTTGTGTATATATTATGTGTATAATTTTTCTTAGATTTCACTTGAATCAATTTTAATAATGATGGTGAAGGGGTTGAGAGTTTGTGCGTGTGTACAGTGAGTTTAGATTTCAATAATCACTAATCATTTCATTTGTTTGGGTAATAATAATGTCCATGTTTTCCAATCATATCAAATCAAATCAAAGTGAATTATATGTGATCATTATTATTTCTTTCATATATACATTGTTTAACTTTCAACTTATAACAAGTTTGTCGACATGTCGAAGACGAGAAGAAGAAGAAATGGAAGCGCAGAAAATTGTTGTTATTTTATTCATCTTGATTTTGCATTGATTTTATCGTACTACCATTTCATTTACTATTTACTATTTACACATACACATTTGCTTGATTTGATGACGATCTTGACACTGAATAGTACATACAAATTTATCACGCAGCCTATCATTTTCCTTTATTTATTTATTTATTTATTGTTTATAAAACATGAGATCAAATGAACTCGAAGCTCTCGACTCTCGACTATCGATGTATCAATAAACAATAAATAAATAATAAAATAGCCCATCTTTTTTATACAACTCACAACTCTCACACTTGTTATTTCTTTATCCCTTATATATATATATTATACTTTATATAAGTATGTATACCAATAATAAAAATAATAAAAGAAGAAAGGAATGATAAATTTGATTTAGTTTGACTTAATTCGATTGGAATCACTTACCATCAAATGTGTAGGCACAAGTAGAGTAGATACACAAAAGAACCGAAAGTTTAAACACTGTGAACCTTAACATTTTATGATGACAAGAACAAAGTCGATAAGACTTTTTCTCACACACACTCACACAACACACACGCAGTCCCTTACCGGAATTTTCCTCCGGAATTTCCTTTTCTTGTTTCACTTTCACACAGACACCGAAATCAAAATCCAAACCGATGGACACAAGAAAGAAAGGTAGAAGAAATTACACATTTAAAAAAAAAAGATTAATTTTTTTTTAATTTTGGAAATTTTAATCATCCAGAACACTTGGAAGGAGCTTCATGTTTGAAATTTTTAGTGAGACTCGTTGACGGTCTGACAGTCACTGAATACTGACACACTGACACACTGATGAGACTGAAGAAAAAGAAAAAGAAACAGAACTTTCGTTTCTCACCATACCTAAGAGGAGAGCTGTTCACGTTCACGAGAAAAACCATTAATGAAAGAAGTGAATGCGAGTAAGTGTGGTTGCTCGTCTCTCTCTAATGTACAGAAGAAATAGTATAGAGTAAATAGTGGATTGTAGTTTGTTCAACAAGTAGTTGGAGTACGTAAATTGAATGTGTGTGTGTGTTGTGTATATTTTGTTTTGTATCAGATGCAGATGCTCTTTAGTCAGTTAGTTAGTTGTTCCTGACAGTAGCTGACTTAGGAATACGAATATACGAATACGACCAGCCAACCAACGACTTGATGCTGATCATGATGATAATGATGATGTACTTTTTTCACTGATTCTGCTACTGTTTAGAGTTTAGAGCTTAGAGTTTAGAGTCCAAAACAGTCATGTTCATTTTGAACTCATGTACAATGTACAATGTTGAATGCTCAATGCTCAATGTACATGATACTCACTAGTCACTAGTCACAAGTTAGTCCTATATAACAGAAAGAAATAAAGTTAGAGACAGAGAGAAAAGGAAAGAAAAAGAAGAAGAAGACGAAGAAAATGAGGAGGAATGAACCAGTATAAAACAAAAATGATGAAGGGTGATGTGGGATCACCTCTATACTCTATAAAATAATACTCAAGTAAATGAGCAAGTAGTTTCTTCTCCTCTTATTCTGTATTCTGTACCGTACTGTTCTCTACTATACTATACTCCTCTCTGTACACAGTGTATAATGTATAACGTAAGCAAACTGCGTGCAATCATCTCAATAATAATAAGAATAGTCATAGTCGTAGACTTTGAAACTATCGTTATTCCTTATTATCGCAAGTCGATCGAAGAGTCAAAAGTGTTTGGTCTCTCTCTCTCTCTCTCGCTTTCTGTACCTTTTCTTATTGACTTGTATGTTGATGTTTCTGTTTCTGTTTCTCTGCCAGCTCACTTCTCAGTTCCTTTGTCCATTTTTCCCTGGGCGATTTATCATTTTCACTTTTTTCAAGGAACATTTAGTTGAGTTTCAGTAGTAGTAGACAGTAGACAGTAGACACTCTCTCTTTATAAATATTATGCATACATATGCATACAGATCACAGGTATATTGTAAATATATTCTGTAGGGTGTAGGTAATAGATGAATGGTGAATAGTGAATACCTACTTGCAAACATGTACTTGACTGTTGTCTGCATCATCTTTTCCACTGCATGTGCAATGTGCACTCTTGTTTTGACACAACCAAGTAGATAATATGATAATAATAATATATAACAGAGGAATAAAAGGTGTTGTGCAGGAAAACTCTGTTCTGTTTTTGTAATGGATGATGCGGGGAAAGATGAACTAGATGTGGTACAAACTACAAACTACTACTGTATTTATTTGTTTATTTATATGAGTATTGTTATATGTGCATACCTAAATACTAAGTAGAAATGTACGGATGTGTAGGACAGCCGAACAACAAGGAACAACCCATTCTCCCTTCTCCATAATATTAAGCTCTAAACTCCGTATTCTGTATTCCGTCTTGTGTCTTGTTATTGTCACTCTCATTGTTGTTGTACAGGAGAGAGGCGGAGAAGATTAGATAATATACATTTCAGTTGGTGCTGGTTCAATAAGTATGAGAGTGACTTTTGATATTTGATACTGTGACTTTTGACTGTCATGGGTTTAGTTTAGTTTAGTTTGCTTTGCTTTTGTCGGAACTTGACTTGACTTGGGACTTGGAAAACTTAGAAAAAAAACTAGGTCAGCAGGTGAAGGGCTTTCAATCCAATCTAATCTTACACTCTACGTCTGCTTAAGTGTATGTTATTTTTACAGAGTATAGAGTATATAGAATTCAGAAGGTGTATCATAGAGTCTATAGTGCTGTTTCAGGAAGGCCAAAATCCAAAACGCCACAACCACCCACCACTAGAACCAGTGTCTTCTCTTCCTTCCTTATTGTCATCATAAAAATGTTTTTCATCTTCATAATTTTAAGGCCCAACTTTAATAATAGCCAAAGCTCATCTTGTGAAGAGTCAACACCAACGTTTGAGCAAAAGGGATTTCCATACTCCATACACCATACACCACACACACTCAACACTGAAGCCTTACAGACACCTTACAGACAACAGACTAGAGACAAGTGCTCCAAGAACAGGTGCTTTTATTACTCTCTGTTTTTATTATATTGACGTCTCCAGTCGTATATGTATATGTATATATGAGCCACCTTTTCAATTTTCAAATCAAAGCAAGATTATTAACTATACTGCTTAAAGCTCAAACTAATGTGTATATTCCTATAGTTAGTAGTTGGACAATAACCAATAGAATTCTAAACATGAAAATGGATACTTTTTTCTCCTTTTTACTGCTTCGTCTCATACAAAAACTACACTAAAACATAGCAAATGGCAAAAAATATATGAAGGGGCGAAACAGCTGTCCATGTCAATTGTCCATGATAAATTGTAATAAGTTTCTTTGTTAAAACTTAAAAGTTGACAATTTATAGGGCTCTTTTGTTTAATTTTAGACATTTAGTCTAAAATCTTATCCCCTTTTCCCCTTTTTATGACATTTCTATTTTCTAGTCCCATGTACACATTACACATGCACACAGAATATTACAAATATTTTTTGTTGGTTGACAAACTGACAACTGACATTTCAAACAATGATATAGACCGTAGACTCATTTGATATTTGATTTAGAATGTCGATCATTCACTCCTGTCCAGATTTGCTGGCTAAACAACCGCCTCATGTCTCAAGTTTCAAATATTGACATTATACGGAATCTCATACTCTTTACTCTGTACTTGTCAATCTCAAATCTCAAAACTGACGCATGAGTGTAACATGTAAACATTTCATCCATTCTTAAATACATAGATACCGCAGGAATAGTCAAACATATAACATAATAATATTATGTATACATACAGAATTACAATATTTCACAACTATGCAAAAATATACTTAAATTCATTGTGGGTTACTAGTTATTAGGCGTTGGCAAAAAACTTGAAAACTCAATGAGTAAGAAAGGAAAAAGTCTGACTGGCTTGTGCGTTCCTCGCTCATTCATATTCTCATGCATGCATTATTGGATTTCCCGTTGTACTCTGTTCATTGTGTCAATATTCAATAGTCAATATAGTAGATGGTTAATGCCTAGTCAATGAGAAATGAGCAAAGAAACTCACAGAATAACACTAAAAATAATTATAAGGTAGATGTTTTGTGCGTGTAATATTCATAATTCATAATTCATACCAAGTCATACAAGAGTCATTTACACATGTACACTAAATCGGAACACGTACTTCTATGTTACATACGCATGTACATTGTACATTTGATTATCACTTGTACCTTCACTAAATATGTCTAAGGTGTGCTATATTCTCGGTTCTCAGTTCTCAACTCTAGTGTTTCGTCTTTTCTCTTTTTATGTGCTGTGATTGTGTTTTTTTTAGAATAAAAGAAAATAGAGACTACTCGGGAATTTGTTTCTTATTTTTTGGATACCACATTTGTATTACAAATACTTTGTCACTCACAAAATGTAAAATATTATCACCTTATCCACAGTCCATAGCACACACCAACATATTACACATTATTCCCTTATTTATTTATATTGTGATAAGTGATAATCTTATTTATTGTAAGCAGGGGAAACGCAATATTTTCTCAATCTCAAACCTCAAAATTCATGTTTCGTGTAAAATGTATAACGTATTCATTACCTATGGCCTGGAAGATTAAAAATAAAACTTCATCCTTTAGATAATTAATCACCAGAGATGCCATCTACAAAATTGTATCACTGTTGTTGTGCGAGGATGCAGCAGTAGCATCAGTGTCCAGTATCCAGACAACAAAGTAATTTGATGAAGAGAGTAGAGAGGAAATGGAAACGGCTGTTATACCCTGCTATGGCATGTTGTAAAGAGTAGAGAGTGGAGATGAATTGAAGGGGGTGAGAATTGAAAAGTTAAGACATGTGTAATTATACATAATACATACATGTGCCGATAAGGTTCAAGAGTGTTCTGCATAATAAACAATAATATAATGAATAAACGTCACAGTGCACATTTTACACACTATTTAAATGCATAGTCAGTAACTATCTAGTATCTAGAGTCTAGCGTCTAGTAATACTTGATACTTAATACTGTTGTTAGCAGTAAGCATATAAACCTTAATTCAAAACTATGCATAATCTCTATAATTACTTTTCTCTATTCATGAGTACACTGAAGAAAATTCCGCACTAGATATTTAATATTTAATCCTTCCACATTTTAATACTGCTTTTTGCTTATATGTATTTTATACTTTTATACAGTATACGCACACGAAACACCGTACGATTCAAGATTTAACAATATGGATAAATACACATGCATTTTTTTGTCATTTATATCTCTTTCTGTGTGTGTGTTGATTTTTGATCCACATGTATAATATGAAATATGAGAAATGAGTGAACAGACTTAAAAAGAGACTTGGACAGAACTTTGTCTTTCTGGTTTCTGCTAACTAAATTTGCGCTTATTAAATAAGCGCAAGTTAATGTTTACAGAATTCATGTTGTACAGTTGAGACATTATTTCACAATGGAGAACTAGTAACATTAATCGCTCAATTTTTCATCCTGGTCAACAATCAAGAATCAAGAATCAAGAGATTTTATGAAAAATATTTTATTGTCAATTCCCCTTGTAAAAAGGACGGATAGGAAACGTGGCAAAGCACATTTAAAAAAGGGATAGGAAATAATATGATACTGTTTGCTGTTTGTGTGCTTGAGATTTGAGAGTAAAAAAGTTTATAGACCTGTCAAAAGTCAGAAATGGGACTGTTTTGAGGATACCTATTTAAATAACATATTCACCACTCACTACTCAATCCATTTCAAATTTCAATGCAGAAGTGTATGTACAAACTACAAATGTAGTGTGTGGATTCATCATATTCAATGAATAAGCTAAAAGCTAAACTAAGCTAAAATACATAAGTAAATAACGTACTTGAGCGTACTTACTGTATTGAATCGGAGACTACTTTTATTTTATTCTCTGTACCATGCACAATGTGGTTTTTCTTAGTTTCATTCACTGTATCAAGTATGTACATTGTACATAGGTTCAATTCTACTGCATAATATGCAGTATTCAGACAGACATTTAGCACTGAATTTTGTCTGTGTATAATATGTATACTAGTATTTAATTTACACTGTTCGGGCTAGTACGTTGTGTTTGCGATGCATTTTATGTATGTATATTCTCTATATATAATGCTACATACATATTTTATATATATATAAAATGTAGATATAATACACGCATTATCTATATCTTGCATGCATTTTCATGATATTATGCCTTATGCATGTATAATGTATGAGAAATTGAACAGAGAATAATATATTATATTATTATATAGAGAAGAAGATGCTCAAGTTTAAAACCTTGACTGTGCTTGATGTGAATACACTCTAATGCTTGAGGCATAAGCATGTTTATTGAAGGACGACGAGATTTTCTTCTTCTGAGCTTCTTCTTCTACTATTCTAATGCTAGTCAAGAGCAAAAAAGCGGCATCATCATCATCATGAAGACTAAGTACTAAAAGTCTTCTCTTCCGAAATCTTAAGATTCTCTCCATAGCCACTCTTTCTGCTCTTGGGTTTATTGTCAATTTCAGTTTGACGTGGATTCCATATTGAAAATCCCTATTTTATATTATCAAATGACGAGAAAGTGGGAACACTTTTAATTAATAATTACCGTCACTTTTGGTTTCGCAAAAAAAAACAAATCTAGTCTGAATCTCCAAAAAAAAATATATTCAGAATTCGGAAGAAGTGTTATTGACACATTGTTTAATTTTTCTACTCGCATTCTCAGATCTACATAAATAAATACATAGAAAATATGCTCGTTTTTATATTTTCTGTCATTTTCCTATTCCTTGGTTGTGTCAACTGCGGACAAGACTCATTTTACTCTTTCAAAGTTAAAGATACGCAAGGAAATGAAGTGAGTTTTCTACTATAATTATTCATTAATATTCTCTACTTTGTAAACACAAACATAATAGTAATTTTGATCACGATAAAACCAATACTTATTATTTTGTATTCTCTATTAAAAAACCAATCATCATTTTTTGGATTTAACACAGGTGGACTTGGCAGACTATTCAAATAAGGTAATTTTTATTTGACAGAGCTCTTTTTTTTGCTTGATTTTTTTTTCAGTGATAAAATAACGTATGTCTATACAGTGTACAGTGTACAGTATCACTTGTGACTGGTGATGGAAAATGAAAACAAATCAAGTTGTAGGAATAAAAAATTTTGTCATTTAAATTTCGTGATTCTCTCCCTTTTGCCACACAAATTATGTGATAAATACTTCGTGACATTATCAATTATCAGTAAAATTAATCACTTTATAGTGAATACCATTGGATAATTAAGTACGGAAATGTTGTCACGCCTTTTCTACTTAATATTATACCTATAACAATTTCTAATTAATCGATATAGAGTTTGTTCTTTTCTTGTGTTTTTCACACATCACACATGTTTATGAGTAAATATGCACTCATGGGGTGTAAACAGTATAATATGTATATGCGTATGTACAATATATACATGACGCCTACATTTCTATATTGATATAGTCTTTTTTTGACAGCACTGTGATTGTCTTTTCAAAAATTTCAAGAATAATAATTATTGTAAATTTGTACCTGTGAAACTCGTCTCTATTGTTTCCCTTTCTTTATTTTATGCACATGTCTTTTCAACGGAGAACATGATATTACACTTGCTTCCTATTTTTCATTGTATGTTAAAATACACGTGCATAATATCTGTGTAATACCTACTTACTTTTTTTAGGGAATCGAAAGTCGAGAGTAGACAGAAAAATATACTTACACCTTTGCAACTTTTACTATACTAGTATAATAGTACTTACCTAGGATTTCCTTTCATTTTTAAGCCTCCTTAATTGAACTGTATAATGACAGGTGTGATTTTATTTTAGGGTTTCGGGTTTTATGACTCTATTTTTTTAAACCCTGATGTTCTTGTTTGTTTTCTATCTCATTGCACTGCTTAATGCATATATTATTACAATCGTTTTATAATAGACTACGTGTGTCATGCAGTATGCAGTATACATAATGCTTATGTATGATGTACATATATATAATGTATAACATATTAGAATAGTTTTTTACTTATCAAAATGAAAAGGTATACACTATACACTATACATGATATACCGTATACAAAGGAAATTGACGTGTTTATGTCTCACGACAAAATTAAATGAATGTGTACATTAAATAAATAAAAAAAGACATTATAATTTTTTCGTTTGTTTGTTTTTTTGCTAATGTAAAAAAGGTTACATTGGTCGTGAATGTTGCAAGTCAATGTGGGCATACAGAGAGTCATTACAAGGCTTTGAAGAGGCTGCATGACATTCTCAGGTACTTTCCCTTTTCTTTTCTGTTTTTACTGCTAATAATTGTTGTTACCGTTGGTAAATTGTCCATGTTTTATATAATATATGAATAATGAATAATATATATTGCCTTTTGTTTGCAGTTTTGGAGATAAGTTTTCCGTTTTAGCATTCCCAAGTAATGACTTTGGTGAGCAAGAGCCATGGGAAGATGCAGAAATATTGGAATTTGTTCGTGGTCATTTTAAAGCTGAATTTCCGGTATTGGCAAAACGAAATGTAATAGGGAGTGATGCTTCCCCTGAATGGAAATGGCTTGCAGGTGCGAAATTTTAACGCTTACTGTTTTGTATATTTTAGCACAAGATAGTTTTAATTACCAAGTATTCCAGTGAACATTCAACTAGAGAATATGTGAAACTTATAAAAGTGGCTTTAAAACGTGATTATTTTTTTTACAATGAGAAGAGTGCCCAAAATTATTTTTACTTTCTACTACCTAGGTACTTTTATCCCTTGTCTCATGTACGGTTTTTTTGTGTATTAGTAGTCCCTAATAGACTAATAGTAATTTTTTATATCATAGTCTTTGCAATTCCTCTCAACATCATTAAATATAAGCAAGATGATTTTGACTATTATAATACTTCTGGTAGTAAATATAGCCTTGATTATCAAATTTAGAGAAACAGCATAACACTATTTCGAATGAAATTTGTTTCTTTAATTTTTTATTATTATTTACACACTTACGGTATTTCTTTAGTTTATTTTTTATTTTTTATAAAACGATGAAATATTATGTACAATAAACAATAAAAATATTATATATTGACGATAAAATATTAATAATTATTAATAATCATAATACAAGAGTCTGTTTTTTAAGTATATATATATATCGTGATTCTAATTTTTCTAGAAAAATCGGTTGCTCCAAAATGGAATTTCCAAAAGTATTTAGTTGATCAAAACGGTCAAATAGTAAAGTCTTGGGATGCTAAAACTTCCGTTGAATCAATATTTGAAGCAGTTAAGTCAGTTATTGATGGAGTTGATCTGCCTGAAAAAGACAAACATGTTCCAAGCTCAACAAATCGTGATGATTCCGTATCAAGAGAAGAAAGAGAAGAAAGAGAAGAACTCTAATACTACATAATATATTATAACTTTCTACCTTAATTTATTGTTATCCTACCATGTACTTACTTTGTTCATTATACTTTCCATATAGTATTCTATTCTGAATGATCTGATAAAATAAGTAAAACTTGTACTCTAAAAAATACTCGAGAAAATAAAAAGAAAAAATTTCTTACTTTCGACTTGAGTTTCTTCAACACATTACTTTGCTCCAGGGCAGCTTTTCTTTTTCTCTGAAATATAAATCAAATGAATTGAATAAATTAGCGAATAATAATTTAATTAAATATGAATGCAAAAGAAAAGTAAGAAGTTTCTTACTTTTTTTAAATTTTCTTTTTAAAACTATTGTATTTTAAAATTTTGAAGTTATAAACTTACAGCAGGTGTAGTCGGTAATTCAATCACTCCACTGAGACCACTTGAAGTTGCAGTACTTGCTCCTATTGATGAGTCCAACAGAGAGAGGCTTGAATTCAAGCCTAGCGAGGTAGATTCCAAGGGATGTTGACCACTCATAACTGGTTTTGGTTTAAAAAGAAAAGAGAAAGAAAACAAATATTGGGTTAGTTTTGACCTCAGTATGTGTTAAATTTTTGTTAAACATCATATTATATATTATGCAATTCGGGACTAAGTTGAAATTTCATAATATATTTTGAATTTGCTTAAACAGTTGTTAAATTTATATAGGTATTATTCAATATTCTTTTTAATAATGTGCTTCTTGTATTGCATTTGGTTTAGTTTATACTACATTTTATACTTACGCATGAGAGACTGAATTTCCAAATCACAAGTGGATAAGGCAGATTTTAATTCATATAATAATACTATATCTGATCGTAATTCATTAAACTGAGTAACAATATCCTCGGTGGGTATTTGAACGGGTTCAATTCCTAATTGTTGAAGGATTTGTTCGATTGCCTTGGTCTTCTTTTGGCCAACAGAATTTGGTAGTTTCATTTTTTGACTTCTCACTGACACTCCTGCTGTTTTAAATTCATAAAATTTTTGATTAATAAGAAGTAACTAGCATGTAAAATTTAACGATTATTTAATATTGCATGTAGTGATAGAAAAATATTCAATAGTCACTACGTCAGCTCATACTCTCTCATATACTTATATATAATATTATGGTTTTACCAAAATCCCCTTTAAATGGCCATTTAATTGCACTAAATACTTCTGGAGTTCCACTTATAGAATCTTTTCGGCTTAATGGTGCTATAAGAATAAAAATACAGGTTAGAAAATATATACTAGAATATTGGAAACAGAATAACAAAGAATTATAATATTATTACTATACCTTTTCCTGATTTCTTTTTGGCTGTGGCTGAAGATTTCTTAGCTTCAGATGTTGATGATTTTTTTGCACTTCCTTCTGGACAAGTTCCAGATCCTCCTAGAAAAATACACAGTGAAATAACAATATATATTTACATTTTACATGTAATATAAAAATATTGTTGCAAGATGTAGTTGTTGTTGACTAGATAGTTCATATTATTTTACACATTCCTATAATATTGGCTTTTGAAAAATAATGTTTATTATTTTTGTAAAAAAATTAAAACACAATGTTATTATGTAGTCCATTTTACCAGCATCAGCTGCACTAATTAGTTTTTGTAAATCTTGTGTCTTCTTTTCTCTCTCCTTCTTTCTAGCTTCAATTTTCTTCAATTCCGCTCTTAAGAATTCTTCTTCTTCAACTTGTTCCGGTGAACGTTTCCATAATCGATCAAGTTGTGCTTTCCTTTTTCTTTCACTTTCCGCATCAAAGGTAAATACTTTTGGTTCAGGTTGTGTTGGATCAGCTCGGATTTTTGTAAGGATACCTGCTACTTGATAGTACCGTTCCTTAAGATCTTCAATGGATTTTGGACCAAATGATTCTCGATTCCACTTATCCTGTTTATTGATATATCATTATGATTTATAATAAAATTAATGTTACAATATTTAATACTATAAAAAAATCAAGTTTTGATGTACTAATCAATACAATCAACAAAGTATGATGAATGTGGATTATTTATTACCTGAATTATTGGAAAACGTAGGTCAAATCTACGACATAAATCAAATAAATGGTCGGTTTGAGCTTTTGTCCATTCATTTCTATCCAAGGAATTTACATACTCTGAATCTGAATATAGAGGAATCGGAATTTCCTGTAATTATAATTAAAAAACATTAAAGTCATGTACTCGGAAAGAATTGTTATTACATAATATAGTTTATTAATAGTTTATGTAATACAATAGTATTTTTATTATAATAATTTTTCGTACTTTATTAAATTTAGCAAAAGGATACTCCCTTGGTTCATCTGTAGCTCTCTTCCAATGATAAAAAACAGCTCCATCTTTTCTTGCTGGATTGGTGAATGGTGTCCATTTCCAGGGTCTTGCATGTTTTGCTCCTAATTTAACTTTTTGTTTATAACCACCAACTACATCCGTATGAGAAAAAAAATACAAAAATACAAAATCCCTCATCATCATTTTCCATGTACAAAGAAAACCAAATGACACAATTACATAGATCAAAAATTTCAATGTTTTACCTTTATCCGTCGGAAGTAAAGGAGCTAAATGCATATTTTTTCCCCCATCCGCACATAATAAAGCATACAATTCTCGATGCATTCCTTCCGGGCGTTTAAAAGGTTGGTCCTAGTTTTATTTATATTATAAAATACATTATTTATTACCATTAAATATTTGCAGTAAATTCATTTAATAAAACAATATTTTTTAATCTTTCTTGATTTTATGTCATGAGTTTTGTTTGTTTTTTTGATTTGTTTTTGCATCTAAAAATATATCAATATCATAATATATCATACCTTTTTTTGTTTGACGATTCCTTTATTTCCTCCCACTGGACCTCCTCCACTTCCAAATCTTTTTCCATAATTTTCAACATCGAGAATATCACGAACATCATTCATGATGTACTAATTGATGATTAACTATTAACTACAAAATTAACTTTTTGATGCATAAAAATTCACAATCTGTTCAAAACTAGCGCGCTATATGCACTCGAGGATTGAAATTTTATTGAAGACAACTTATACTCTATATTATTATAGTAAAAAGTAGTAAAAGTTAGTTTGTTAAAGTCGTTTAATTTTAAGTGTGACAACAAAGTTTATTACTGTCTGTCTTTATCCTTCTGTTCTATACTTTTTGTCGAGTTATAATAGTTAATTCATCTTGACTAGATTTCTTGTTAAAAAAGCGGTATCGTGTTTTTGTTGTGTTTTATTTTTATTATACATGTGTATCTTCATTTTCTTTTTAATAGTTCCTTTTAAATAAATAAAAAGTGTAATTTATTGATGCAAATAATCGATACACACGCAGAAAAAGTTCCTGTTTATGCATCGTATTTGAGGTAAAAATGATTATCAGTAATTATTATAATTCATACAATTATATTATTTACTAAGCTGAAATAACAAATAAAACCCTTTTTATATCGGGCTATGTTTTGTTGAACTGAAAACGAGAGAGAGAGAGTTTTGTAAATATATACTATCCCGTGAAAACATATTTCTACGGATTCCTGGACAAAATCGATTTCTGGACAAAACACTTAATACTATACTATAAGAATAGTATAGTATTATTAGTATAGTATTAGAATAGAATCTCTGCCACGTCGGTTTACTACAAAATTGCGTCAATATCAAGTCCTATTTTTATAATTTTATAGCACTTGTATTGTATGTATATTTGTAACTATATATATAATATAATATTATTGTAATAACCATTTTTATGTGTGTCATTCCACTAGTGCTGGTTATTAATAATACCTAACTTTTATTTTTATTTATACCTGTATCTTTTTTTATACACACAGAATACAATACAAAGATGACGACTACTTCTTCTTCTACAACAGAGTCTACTAATAAAGTTGCCAACGGAAATCTTTTAGCAAAAGATAAACTAGAGAATGAATTGGATAGTATAAATAAGTCTTTGGCTGCTTTGAACACGGACTCGGCAAGTCGAAATCATAAACCGGAAACTGAAATCCAACTTCAAGAAAAGAAATCTATTTGTTTACTTAAATTAAGAAAATATCAACAGGCCGTTGAAGATGGATATCGCACGATCGGTATATTATTTTGTTTGTTATGTACAAGAATGAAAGAATCAAATTTGTATTTTATTTGACTACTACCTGTTGTATGCACAATAATAATAGTCAAAACGTTACAATGTACTTAAGTTATGGAAGATAATAATATATTATATAAGCGTTGATGTACTTACTTACTTTCTTCTATGAAATTGCAGGAAAGAAAGGACCTAGTGTTGTAATATTTAAATGTATTTTATCTGCATTGTGTCGACTAAGAAAAGTAAGTTCGTATTGTTATTTCATGTGATTTTTTTTTTTACAAATTCCGATGCATGTATATATATTCCTTCATTAAATTCAAACTTTATGTACTAAAATACTGTTTATAAATAATGATGATGATTTTTGTACTCATAGTATGATGAAGTTCATGAAGTGTTGGATCAATGGAAACGTCTGAGTCCTAAAGATGTACATATGATTGAAACTAAACAAAAATTAGAAAGAATATTATCAGCAATTAGATCTGGACTAAAACCAGAAGAAGTGTTTCAAAATTTAGAACAATCTCTTGGATTAAATTCGGAATGGATCTATCGTAAATCTATTACTGCAAATGGAAATTTTAAGTTAGTTTTGATTTTTACGTTTTGTTCTATTTCTACAAATGAATGAATGAATTGCCTCGAGAAACGATCCCATATCTCTGTTGCTATAGCATACGTTCAAATGAGATGTGGGATTGTTCTACGAGGCAATTCAAATGTTTATATGACACGTACTCAATATTATCAAACTTTTATATTTTTATTACAAACAATACTTGATAAAACTGTTGTAACAGTATGAAATGTAAAATATTACTTTTAATTTGTTTACAGATTTAGAGCACCACCTAGCTTCTCTCCAACTTTTTTTCTTTGTCCAAGAGGTACAAATTGTATTTTTGGAGATAAATGTACTGGAGCTCATAGTCAAGAAGAATTAGTAGAATGGAAACTAAGATTAGAAGCAAGAAATAAAAATTGGGAAATAACTCGGACAACCTTGATTCGGCCAAATACATCTTTACAATATTTAATTGATATAACTAAACGGATTAATGAAACTACTAATATTAGAAAATTATTAGCTGATGAAATTCCTGGAGTAAAGTTTAAGTAAGTGTTTTTCTTTTTTAGCAATAATGTTAAATACTATAATATGTTATTTATCTCAGAATTGTATCATATCAGCTGTCAAAAATTTGTAACAGATACTCGCCGTATCTATACACATCACTGTATCTTATTGTATTGTATTGTTTATTATTTTTTTTTTAGGTGTTCAACTGATTTGAAGAGAACTTGCTATGAACGTGGCAACGATGTAACTTGGCAAATGTTAATTGTGACTAGATCTCCTTTAAGAGTAAGTATTAGTAACAAAAATGAAACAAAATGTTTAAATGGTTGTATAAGTTGTCTAAAGTCTATTTGATGCAACACAAAAGTTGCACAATGTAGTATTTGTTTAAGAATCTAATTTGCTATTATATTGCAATTTTTCAGACAATTTCTTTATTACATGAAGTTCATCGTTCAAATTTTTGGATTAGTGCAGCATCGTTTTATTCAGTCTCGTCAAAAGAAAGTCTCGATCTATTTGACATCCATGTGGTTAATAGAGGACCTCTGTTACAAGTTTGTAATACATTTGTTCCTGCCAGTATATTTCAAGGTTAGTTATAATATACAATATACAGGACTTCATATTAGCATAATTTCTATTGATGTTATAAAACAAAATGTAGAGAGTACATAATATATCAGAAAGTGTAAATGTGTACACCGGCTCATATATAAGTCAAATCAAAAACTTCATTTTTGAGTTTATATTCGGATTCTCCATGTTGAAATTAGTTGGTTTCGGTGGAAGAAAAATTTAAGAAACCGGCCCCCTTGGGGTGGGGCAATTTCCTAAATTTCATTTCATGTAGAAAAAAAAAACTTCAGTGAAGCATAATTTTGACAGTTTTCAACTTTTTAAAGTTTTGTCAACGGATTCTAAAAGGATTTTAATTGCCCGAGGGAGAACGGTTCGAATGGTTTCGAAACAAGTAAAAAAACGCCTCTGTGTACGCGGTTTTTGTAAACCCGCCAAAGTGAGTTTCATAAATGACAGTACACACCTTATACGCCGTGCGCCGTGCGTACACAGGGCATGTGATGCATCAAAATGACGTCCTGATTCCCATGCTTACAC
>JAQGBH010001440.1:0-32565 GCA_034698265.1 Sminthurinus aureus | reverse complement strand
GGGCTATCTAAAATCTACTATGTATGTAGTGTGTATTTGTTTATACCATTACTCTTGAATCTTGAAAATGAACATTTACCACTACCAATGAAATTTCTACAGGATAAAATATGCACAAAATAATTTAAATGATGTAACAGCATACAACAGACGTCCCAATTTGATTATTAGCTTGGGCTATCTAAAATCTACTATGTATGTAGTGTGTATTTGTTTATACCATTACTCTTGAATCTTGAAAATGAACATTTTTATAGTGTTTTTCAAATATATAGTAAATAGCCATCATAAATAATAGATACAAATAATAATAATACTACTGATGATTATTATTCCTGTTCATGTAAAAGTGTAAAAGTCAAGTGCGCCCTTTTCTTTGTCAGTAAATTTGCTCTATCCACTTTATCCATCCATCCAACCAACTCTATCTCTCTCTCCAATAGACACACAGTATGTACAAAATTAGTTGACTATCCCTCAATTCTTGTAACAATAATATTTCTCCTTTCTTTTCTTACATACCAATACCACAGAAGAGTATCTATCCATATATTTATTCATTCATTCATTCATTCATTCAAACATCTTATATATCTTACATCTTGTGTCAAAGAATAAAAATAATAATAATAACATACTTAAAAAAATCAGCAACAATGAGGATTCACAATACTCATTCAAATATTAATATGATATGAAGAAACATCCTTATCATAACTACAAAGAAAATTACTCAATAAATATCATACAGCTTCTTACAGCCACAGAATATATAGAATATGCTATAAACTAAAGTATTATGAGTTTTGAGTGTTCCTCTATGCTCACTGTAAAAGCCTATTCCGTTTTATTACAAATTTCCAATTTAAAATCTCTGTTCATGATTAACATTATATGAATCTTTACTCTTTACAAATATACACTTCTGCAAATTCCCAAACATACAAATGTACATGCTAATACATACATTCACTTACTTTGTACTCACACAAGTCAGTATTCAGTATTTACGATCATTATTGTAGATACTATAGATACATATGTACCTGTAACTGATTGTGAATGCATCGGAATTGGAATAGAACATTATTGCATGAGAATCCGCTCATTTAATTTTGATGTACTCACAAATTCAGAGAGAGAGAGAGGGAGAAAAAAAGAAGCGTGCAAAATGTATTATTGTCTAGAATCTAGAATGTATGTTGTAGTACTCTTCTGTATCACATGATGTCACATTATATTAAGTTTTGCTTAAAGTATTTACTATATACTTAAGTATAGAGTGTGTAGTATGTAGTATGTAGCTCACGTGCTTTTTTCGAAATTTGAAATACCTACACAGAGCTACATACATCACAAATCACAACAATGGGTTACCTATTTGGACTTTAATCCTTATGTATGATGATACTAATTCAAATTTAACATGACAACAACACAGTATGTGTCAAACCAGAGCCAAAAAATCATAACCAAAACGGATACTTAAATAGAATCCAATAAATTCACAACCTCGTTTGATCCTATAAATAATAGAGATGTAGAGATAAAGACGTATAGGTAGACACAGCTAATATCTCATCTCATCTCTGTACTCTTTGTCCTATGTATTATGAACACACACAATAACTCACTCAGAGTTCTTTCTCTCATTCTTTTCCTACTGATGACTCCTTTCTTATAATGTCTAATAGTATAATTGAAAAATATACCAGATATCAGAGACCATAGATTTTACAATAAATAGGTACATACTCAAATATGTCTATATATTATACATATAAACAATGAATGGCCAGAACATAACAGGTAAAATGGCATGTCAACAATGCATGTAAAATCCACAGACAGGCATACAGTATAAAGTATACAGTAGCAAGTACATCCCTGTGAGAGGTAAAGATGAGTGGGCATTATTGTTAGCTGTAAAAATTACGATGAATCCTTTTCAGAACAAGTAAGACTGTAAGACTTATTATTGTAAACATAACCCTTAGCTTTGGTAATACTTTGTCTTGTCTTATTTTAACTACGTTATGCATGTATGTACGCGGATGCACAAATATAATGTGTATTACATTATTTCCATTGGAAATTACAACTATAAATAGTAGATAGGTAATGCATAATACGCACATGTAGAATACCAAAGTACATATTAAAGGTAGAGAGACCTTCATGGTTCAACTGATCTTATTATAGAACAGAACAAATAAAATCAAGCGTTAGAAATACAAGCATGTAAAGTGTATGTGCATTAACTAGAATCTAGAATAATAATCATCATACTATGTAATAGTAAATTATATTATAGTCTTTTGTCTTTTGATTTTCCCAACTGTGTGCTGAAACTTTTGTATGTGCTCGTTTCAATCAAAATCCCTGGACTCCGTTTATTGTTTATGTGAATGTGTGAGAGAAAGAGAGAGAGAGAGACTCCCTCCGTACACATAGAATAAATTTGAGATTAACGAATGAAACAAGAAACAAAATACCAACTACTAACTACTATATGGAGGCCTCCATGTTCCTTGTTTCATTTTTTTCTTTGATACCATCTTCGTTTATTTATTTATTTCTTAAACAAAGTTACAAAGCAGCTGACTCCACAAGACTTCCGAATGATGGAAGTCCTAAAGTTCTGCGTTGGAATGGAATTCAATGGCAATGTTTGTGCATCGACACTTCACATAAACAACAAAAATCTACTAACATCTTTTTACTATACATAGTACATGTACACACGCACAATTCATAAAGTCATATAGTACAGATAAGCAGAAAAGTATACAAGAAATGGGTAGGTATATACAAAATCGTACTTTGTGTATCGTACATCTTATAAATGTTCATTTTAGTCCTTTAGATAATTTTTTGCATCACAACTTTTCACACACACTGCATCGGAATTGGAATTTTAGTAGTAAAGAGTACAGACTACAGTGTATAGAAATTCTATGTATTACTTCAGACTTGAGGTTATGCATACAGAAAAGTTTTTCCTCTTTGGAAACTCTTTGCTCCAAAGTTTTCCGAGAATTAATAAATTTAGGCCATGTGGTTTTTGTATTCTATGTTTATCCATTTCAGCTTGCGTTTTTTACTGCCCGATTTGGGCTAAATAATCAATTTACAGTTTAACCGTACACATAGTTTATAAACCACACTTACACACACACACACACCAAACACCACACACTGTACCATTATAATAATATATTGTATGTTTACACTTTTCTTTGTTTTGTTTCTTGAAACTTGAAAATATCAATATAAAAAAGAAACGTATTCAAAAAGAATGGTTAACACGTGTATACATAATATAATACTGTGTACACAAGTATTATTATCATTATTATATCATAATACATTATGTACTCACATCTCTTAAATTACCATCGTTCCGCCTCACGTACTTCATCATTATATTGATATGATAAAAAAAATCATTTTAATAGACTCAACATGACTCTCTGTATTTTATCAATGCATAACGTAGATATTCGTCATTTGTAGTCCACCTGTAACCTGTACAGTAAACATTGAATTTTCCGTAGTCACACATTCCAATTCCTTCACATATACGGAGTATGGAGTATGGCCTGTGAAATATTCTCAAGTGCACAAGTCATGTAAAACCTCCTTTTTTCTCGTTCCTAATTAACACTGGTGCAAAAATTAGCTCAAGCTTATTACTATTCAATGTGAGTAAGATTTATATACTTTTTTCCCTCCTCGTTGCAAAGACAGAGGGAGTGTGAACATAACTTTTGACGTAGAACTTTTATAACTCTTGACTTTTTTTTGCATAATACAGTACAATATTCAATATTCATAGATCATATTATGTAGGCTCGTAAATGCACATTTACAATAATGAACATTGAATTCCGTATTCATGGTCAAAAACAAAATTTGAATATGACGAACAAATGTATTGATATTGATAAATTACCGTTTGATTTTCTTTCCTCATTTCTCATTCATCATAAATGATTGTACACATAATATATCAAATATCAACAATAAAATGTAACTTTTCTTCAGATGTTCATGCATATTATTATTATGTACAACAACCAAAATACAATGGGATCGTTAAGGCTTAAAATCCATAAATAATTCCCACCAAGTTTATACATATTGAGTATGCAAATCCCAATGTCTTGAGTATCGAGTTTTGAGCCATGCCCTAATTTTAAACAAACTTTTAATTAGAATCAAAAGTCAAAAGACAAACGTTGATTCTACTTGTTAACACACGTCAATACGTAACATATTATGTACAAATTACAAATGAAATAACTGATGTACATAGCTATATCAGAATTATTCTGACAATAGTTTTCAACAAAAGTAATATGAGAGCGGCAGAGAGAGAGATACAATCACCATTAAGTCATGCTATTATTACTTTTCCATAATATATATTTCTAATTACAAAAATAATTACCAGATTCAAGGTTACAAAAGCTACCACCAAGATGAACTCGCTTCTGGAGATTAATACCACAACTGAAGAAAATGGCAATGAAATGGTATACATGCTGATCGTATGTACATTTGTATCATACGTTTGTATAATACTCTTCAACTTCGTTTTCATTTCACAAGAATACAAGAGCAATTCCACTTACACATTTTCCTTATCATTATCTCAACAATTTCTAGATCTGCATCCAACTTATTATTATTGGCTGTGTACTGTGTATGCATTACTAGCGTTCAAAAGTTTTTGCTCTGAGATTTAAAATCTCAGATGACGGATGCATTGTATATTGTATAGTATTGTAATTTGTAATGTATGGTGTACGGTATGGTATTTATGTATGTTAAGTTATAGACAAAGTTTTAAATCTCATGAAAAAGACGTATTATGCGAGCTGAGATAGAGAATAGGAGAGACGGAAAAAATAATAATACTAATCTACCTACATGGAACTCTAATGGTTGTCACTTCCTTTTCCGCCGTAAGACCAAGAACAAAACAATTACTTTGAGATTTGAGATGTAATCATTTCCATTCCAAAAAAATGTGCTTTATGCCTCCTCTCAGTACTACTCTCACTCATCAAAATTTTCAGCTCTGTACAAATCTTCTCTTAAATTTTACTACAAGCTACAATACATATTATATTCATCACCATTATCATCATACAATATACAAGTTACAAGGCAAAACTCCCACACACAAATGAAACTGGAAAACAAGTTCATGTTCACAAAACACATATATTGAAAAGATGAGATTGAATATAGTCAATACTAAATAGTATTCAACTCCACTTCAATTCACTTTTTTTTCAAATTTTCAAATGCACCATTGCTTTTAAAATTTTAAAAAGAAATAGCAAATCCTACCATGAACATGAATGCAGATATCAGATAAGCATTCCTAATTATACACGTAAATAAATAGATGAACCATAATGAAATTCCATTGCTGCCAAGCTCCCCGTCAAGTCCAATTAATTTTTGCGACCTAATCAGCAACAAGAATAATAATAGTACAAAAGAATAAAATACATGATGACTGATGTCTAGTGATATTGATGCTGACATGAAATGTATAAAGTATAAATAGAAGGAACAAACGAATGGATGGCGATATCATAATCATAATCACATCAAAATTCAAAACGAGCAGCATTGACACCATGGCAGCCTGAAGCAAAGATAAAGAGATCTATCTAAACTTGTGTAAAATAGGGGTCAATTATGTAGTCACAGTGGTCCAAAATATAATGGACATGTCCTACGTTTATGTTTATCTACTATATTATACCAAGAAATTTATGCACATTTTCTTCAGACAAAGAAGATTTTTATCACTCACAATGTGATGATGACGGTTGTTGTTGTTGCTGGTGTTAGTGTTGCCGCTGCTGCTAGTGGTAGATGTAGATGTAGCTAATTGAAATTTCATCGAGACAGAAGCAGAAGAGACGAAGATCTCCAAACTCCACAACAAATTCTTTTCATTTCAATCAAATCAATATCTCAAATATGTACAGATTTTTATCACTTTCAATTTGTTTTCACAAGTCATTTAGTATTCTATATATATCCCGAACTTAACGAAGACGGGGTTTTTTTTTATTTTCATAAAGGAAAACTACATTTTTCACATTTATAATTCACTGTACTGCTCGTATTTTACATTACAATATATCCAGAAGATATACATGCACGCTGAATACTAAATGCTAAATATTGAATACACTGTCTGTCTGAGTAAAATAAGTGAATGATAAATAATAAAAACGATGATATTAGTAGTCACTTGAATTCTTCCTCAATACATCCGCACTGTTATAACCTTCAGTCTCAATCACAGTCATCACAGTGAGAAATTCTTAGATCACAAATGCATACAGCCGATTGTAGATACAGAAACATGTGCGAATTTCGAATACGTTTTCATAGTACCTATATCATTTTAATACAAAGTACTGACAAAGGATACGTGATACGTACAAAGTACAAAACGCATTGGTGTAACTACCCACAAAAAAATCCAAAACAAGGCTATATTGGCTATCACAAACACACACACAAACATAAATAATCAGAAGAAATATTAGCAAGGAAGTATGTACACTTTCAATAGACTCGTAAAAAATCCAGAATTGAGCGTAGGATGCACAATTTTGTTTGTATATTGTATTTTGTATTGTATTTTTGATGCAATTTGCCAATTTCAATTCCAATTCTAATTCTAATTCAAATTCAAATTGTCTTCTTCTTTCGTTTTTCGTTGTTTCTTCGTTGCAATTGTCTTCAATAGGATTTTATATATGATTGAAAATTGGTAACATTTTTGAGTGCATAGAAATAATACATATGCACATGCATGTGTGGACACATCTCTATATTATTACATGGAACAATTGTTCAAACAAAATCATGACATGACGCTGCACTTGTGTATTGTATAAAGTGTACAATCTAAAGTCTGCAGTCTCCTGTTTGTCTGTCTGCCTGTCTGTCTACCTCAGCCCAGGCGTATATATTTTTCACCAACTAATAGAGTACACATATTTACACACAAGGTTTCATATATGAAGCACTATTATTGTGCATGTACAATGTACATATGTATTTCGTATTTGTACTGGGTACTGGGGCACGAATAAAAATATACATAACACAAAGCACACGACTCTAGACTCGAGACTCAAGCCTCAAGATGAAAATGGCTCGACACAAAAGGAAAAAACAAACTCACAAATCAAACTTACAAATCACTATTCACTCTCTCACAGCATTATTACTACAGTCTGAAGTCTACAATCTTCTCCGACTTCATTATCATCCTCATCATCAACATCATATCTCAAATTCATTATAAAAATCTCCTCCTCCCTGTTACAGTTGACTCTCTTCTTTTATTCCGTCTTCTTGTCTTGGCTTGTCTTGTCTTGTCATGTCATGTCATATCATATCATCTTTTTCAGTCACTTCTCTTTCAAACTTTTTTTTTCAAAGGTGACAAACAAGGATAAAATTGGATTTCCTCTATATTTCTATAGTTTCAAATTTCAAATACATACTTTTACTGTTCCTTCTTGTATGTTTGTATTTTTATTTGCGTTTCCAATTTTAATCTCACATTTCAAAATTTTCTCTGTTCCACTCAATCACTTTATACTTGATTTGTTCAAACAAACAATAAATATGACTACTAATTTGTCTAATGACTAATGACCACAACTAAGGAACTGTGTACTGTGGAGAATCGAATCGAGGATGGAAGGAAGCCAAATTTAATGTCTACAATCACTTTAACAAGAACAAATAAAGGCAAAAAAAACGTCCAAAGTCCAAACGTCTTAAAACTCAAATGATTAGTTTTTTTTTTTGCTTTAATTTACACAGTAATTTATCAAAGTTACAGCTTCAGACTTGGGCAATTAGTAATTGGTTGCGAATTGTGAATTTAGGCTAATGTAAATGGTAGAAATGATGGCGATGGTGATGGTGATTTTGATGCTGATGGGACTTGAACACGTTCTTACAAGTTATTATGTGTATGATGTCAAACAGCGTCAAGTAGAGACAATTCCATGCCAAAATCAATCTTGTTCATCTCTTTCAAAAAAAACGTCCACTCCTCATTCCTCAATAATTTCTAAGTTCACTCTTAGTCTGAGTGTCTTCTTCTCTTTAAACGTCATTTGACATTTGGATACACTTTTACTTAAAATTTTTTGTCTTAGTTTCCTTCACTGTGACTAGAGACTAGCCACTACAGACAGAGGCACAAGCAACTTACAAGATAAAACACACAATGAATACACAAATTATCCTTCATAAATGACAAAATACCGTCATTTTAAAGAGATATACACTGAACTTTCAACCCCCAGTGGATCAAACACAACACACACAGCTGCACAGGCAACAGGCAAATACAAATAATAACAACTAACAAGAACACCGATAAAAAATTCACAGGATGAATGATTCAAGTCTTTGAATTTGTCTAGTTTTTTTATATTCAGAATTCAGAAGCCGAGATACAGCTCAAAAATTCAAGACGAACGATGCAAGATTCAAGATTTAAACACACAGAGAGAGACAGAGAGAGGAAACGTACCGACAACCAACAGCAACTCATCTTACTTGGTTCTGACTCACATCTTACATCTCACATCATACCATAAGTAACGATCTCATCATGATCATTATCATCATCATGATGATCCTTATGAGCTGCCAGAGCAGGAAAAACAAAATGGTAACTAATAACAAGAACAAGAATACTTTCACTCATCACATCAATTCTATTGGATGAGACGCGGTACACGTATAATATAGATACTACATACATACTTATAGTTGAACGAACATGAACATTCATGTTCAATATATATAATCATCATAATGTATGCGTATACTTTAGAGACCTGCATCATCGTCCTCATAATCATTATCATAATGCACATAAATGCATGCATATCCTCTTGAGTTGAAAGAATAGGAATACTAATACTAATACTAATAGTAATAAAGGATGGTAAGATGAGAACCTTTGTTTTTTCCATCTTCTCTCTATCCATCTCCTCTATCTCTCCTCCCACTTCTTTTTTGTACACAGGATCAAATTAATAATAATAATAGTCATAATAATATGCAATATGCACATCCAACTTCAATATCAACATCAAAGTGTCAGCAAGGGCCAAAAACGTGAATGTTAACCTAAAACATTCACACCATCGGAAATCGAAAACAACCAAAAAATCTTTCTCTTAAACGGACAATCATGATTACAGATAAGTATGTAGCTACGCTTATTGACTTAATAATGTTGTGTGTGTGTATGTGTATGTGAGCGTATTATATTCCATATTCTATTCTATTCTATTCCACACTCAACAGTCAATTCAATGAGATGTTCAAAAACAACTAAAATGAAAACGAAACCAATAAGAGTGAAAACCATAGTTCACATAGTTCAACTACAAACCATCAACCATCATCATATCAGCATATTCAATTTCAATAAATACTAGACATACCAACCAAATCCAACTGTATCTGACTATGATAATGGTCAGAAGTCACAAGATAACTACATAACCCGTAATAATCATATTGCGATTCCCTATTCGTATTCTAAACATGACGAGAGTAAACATTCAAGTGACTGTAAACGAATAATATATCAGTACATCCATCGAATGTACGAATAGTCATCATATTGTACTTATTTCTTGTTAAGTATTCAGTATGAAGTATCAAGTATGCACATTGTCTTAAGTACATTGGCATTTCAATTTCAATAGACTATTCTCATTTCTTTCTTTCTTCTTCTCATCTCTCGTGTCGTTATTTACTAACCACGGTATGGTCTATGGTCTATGGACTCTTTGTCTATCGACTATCGACGTGGCCACGTAGTGTAAACTCGTAGGGAAATCAACCAAAAGCAACCGAATAAGGAAGCTAGTGAAAACCACTGATCAAACTTTAAACGGTTCATTTTATACTACCATACTTGAAAAAGACGTAGGTAACTACTTGAGGCTTCTATTCAATTCAATACGTGTGGTAAATACGGAGAGAGAGAGAGAGAGATATTTAACAATCATCATCATTACTGTCTCGTTACATTACGAGAAACAATGAAGGGTAAAATACAAGAAATATGAAAGTGAAAAAGACACACGTTTTCCAATTGACCATCAGTTCCTTTATAATTTATAAAATGTAACTGTTTATACAAGGGAAAAAAAATCAACTCAAAATGGACAGCAAGTGTTGATTTTCATACGCAAAAGATAGATATTTTAGTTCAAGCGCAGTCTTTCAACTACCTTACATCTTATATTTTTTCCCACAAACCTTTGATTGACATAAGAAGCGTCATTTCCTGCCTAAATGAACTAATTCATTATTTGAACATAAATAAGAAAAAACAAATCATGATTAATGATTAATGCTCGTTACAACCACAGAGCAATTATAATTGATAAAAAAAGCCTCTATTACCACAAAAAACAATAATAATAACATGCTTTTTTCGCAATTTCGTACACTGGCAAGAACAGAATAGAATCAAACCTCACATAACTTTGAAACCAAATCATAATATTTTACTTCTTAATCTATAAATAAAATATTATGTGTACACACATTTTACAGTACTAGTGTCCTACATCTCAATGGATTGCACATACATCACTTTTGGTTAAGAAATTGTACAATGTACAATGTTGAATCTAGTCGTACAACTGGCAATCGTCGAATTTATCTTTATTCTATTTACGAAAGACGGTTTTTTGGAGAAAAAAATTACAAAATAATAACAATAATAATAAGAATCTCTTGTCTTGGGAAATGCATTTTATTAATGGTATTAAAGGAGGAAAAACGAATCTTGTGGCAGGAGGAAAATATTACACATGTACCAATTCTACTGCATTCATACGACGTACAACATACACCAACCACGTTCAGTCAACATTCAAAACTCAAAACCATCGACATAGACGATAAAATGTGAGCTTTTCCCCCATAAAAGTATATTATGACGTTCCACTCTGCATAATTTCCATGCTACTTCATTATCATCATGTCTAAAAAGACTACCAAAAATTATTTACAACAACCTAAAAACTCAAAACTCCAAACTCTTCCCTCCCTGTGCCTCTTTCCCTCTATTTGATGGACACGAATATATAAAACCAAGAATCAACAGCAAGAGCAACAACCAGCAACATTCAACTCCCCTGTTATTATTATTATTATTTTGTATCATCAACAAGTAGTATGCAGTACACATACAAACTACATGCATGTGTAATACATGTACATTGTACATACACATGACATATGATTATGCTACTACTAATGCCTATCGTCTAAACTCTAAAGACAGTCATAAATAAAGAATCTGCATAACCAAAAAAATAGGAATCCCGTGAACATAAAAAGACTTTCCTTATATTTTGCGGTTTTTCAAATGTTCTGTTCTTGTCCAACACAACTTACAATACAATACAAAGGAATACAACAAGGCACCTCAACTCATTCAAAATTTTTGAACATGGTATATTTAATCTAAACATGTGGACAGAACAATGAGAAATGAGAAGACAAAATACTTGTACTTTTTTGAATAATGTCATTTCACATTTCACTATTATTCTACTTTTTCTTCCTTATTTTTTCTCTACCCGTCGTCTGTCCTTTGTCATTATTGCAATGAGAAAATGAAGAACATTGTAAAAATATCATATAAAATAGAAGCCATGCATCTTTATGCCTTCAATTTTTTTTTGAGATAAGAACAAGAGTATGTGCATGTGCAATTAAGTATCTATAAATACATAGATAAATGTATGCATAAAATTTGTAAGGAATTTTTCCTAACATGTAGAATGTTGTATAGAGTACAGAGAAATTATTTTATACGCCTATCAAATTACCTAATTCTTAATTTCAACTAATCGTAAGACTGTCATGATACTCATTCCTTTGGTCGTTTATCCGCTATCATCCGCTTTCTTTTAGATGACTACTGAAATCATCAGCACCCATCAAAAATCCTGTACAAGAACTGTATACAATACGTTTTCATTTTTCCTATAATATTATATGTGTAGAATTACGAGGAAATGACACATGCTAATACGGCATAACACACACAATACTATACTCTCCAAAGACACTTGAATTTCAAACCATCGTAAACTTTATACCGTCATCTTTTATGGCCATTACCATTACAATAAAATCCACCACCAAAATTACAGTATTATTATGCAGTAGATACAGACATAATCATGATAATTACTATAATACATGGTTATTAAACTAGCCATACTCTCTCAATCCTCAATGGATATTCTACAGAAGTTTGACTTTTTGAAATTTCTGCGTACACATTACATGTACGCTGATATATTAAACAGATTCGTAAACATCTGATGTGATTTATCATAGTCTGATTCAATCCGTAAGTAGCAAGTAGATTCCTTGAATTTTGGTGTTTGGACTTGTTGAGTGTCGTGTTGATTGATCATCATGATCTTGTTTGTTTCCGTAAAGCTTATAAAAAAATACATCACAATTCACACTTGATCAGTATTCACTATGTACTATTTATTAGTTTGAATATTACCTGTATAATGTATAATACATAATAAATAGGTAATATAGATAATGTATTCATAAAATTGAGTCTTTTTACTACCTACATTTACAATTCTTTGCTTTGATTTTTTGACTTCCTACATAACAATTATTCTATCGATATGATTGTTTGATTGCCAGTTTCTGTGATTTTTGATTTGTGATCAGACCAACTACAAAATAAAAAAAAATGTGAACCACATAATCCATAATACATATCACCAATCACCATACAATTAATCTTGTACATAAAAGCTCAGAATCATTCACTACTCACTATGCATATATTACACTTTTGCAAAGGATACAGATTCCTTCAGATCTTTAGATATTGTACTATTTTATCACGACAAACTTCATTCTTCATCTCATCTCTTCCCTTGTCATCTCTTACCCATATATGATTGACAAGTGACTCTGATTCCCTGATAACACCATATTCGTATATTCGTATCAAAACATAACACGTCCACTGTATCCTGTACACATTTACATTTTGTCTCAATTGAAACAATCCATAATAATAATAATAATAATAATAATAAGGATTAATCATTTACTATTATGTTTAATGAACTAAAAAGTATAGATAATAACAAGCCGAGAAAACCATATCAATATCAATATGATACATAAAAAAATCATAATACATAATACGTTTTAGTATTCCAAACAAATAAAAAAACAAAGCAGCAAGATACAGTATCCGACACTGTGTGTATACATCATACATCATATTCGTTATCAAACTTATACCTTGCAGTTTTATTGGCTCAATACTCCATATTCAATATGTAAATTCCTACAGGTATGACAATACATTGAGCATTGAATACTTGTAAAAAGGAAAAGACGAACTAGAGAGAAAGAAGACAGGCTCATAAATGTAAATGTCAAGTGAATAAAAATTGTACTATACTTTGTACATTTACACATGATAATGAATAATCTCACTCTAGTAACTAATTAAACAGTATCAGAGCAAGAATCGTCCAAGAAACAAGGTAACACCACACACATACACATAGATACCACTACAATTATTGCATACACCTAGAGAGAAACGAGAAACCACAAAATAATAATTATTGCCCTTTGTCTCCCTCATCTCATCTTTCATTCCTTCGTTACTACACTTGATTCTTGATTCATTCAATCCACATCTTTTTGTTTCTCATATGTATACGTATAATTTAAGTTGTTACACTTTTTTCCCTTCAGCTTTCTGATTTATCCATCAAAATATCTTTCACATGCGTATATACATAGAATGTAGAGTACGATATTGTAGATAATACATAATGTATAATTTATAATATAACAATAAACAATAAAATCATCAACAACAGGGTTCAAAATTGAAAATCATAACACACACTTGTTTTTGTTTTATTTCCCGTACACAGCATATTGTACATCATAACTGCATAATGCATAATACATGGAAAGGAAAATAAAAACAATACTAAATGCATATGAATCACATGTCACACATAATGCATGTTATACATCATAAATACATTGTTCATACTTCATACTGCTGTTATTAATTTCTAAAATTTTATTTAAAATAAGAGTATTATTTTTTCTTCAAAGGTATTCTATAAAAAAAAATCTTGTTACTTATCTAAAGCTATGTCCATATTTTACATATGAATATCATAAAATACAGAGATACAAGATACAGAATACAAAGTACAGAGACTTGCGGAAAAACTTTGCAAATGTTGAAAAAAAAATATGTTTGCTATGTGTTTGCTCAACAAATATATAATGTGTGAAACCATTTCACGTTATTCGTCAACCAAGTGTCTTGTTTTCGTTATTATTTTGCATTTTATGTATATATACTGTTGTACAATGTGATACAACCTCGATGTAAAGTAGATCTACATACCTCGTACATTGTACGCTTGTATATCGTATATCGTGTAAAGCTTTAGAGTAACTTCCCCATTCCAAAATTCAAAAAGTATGCACAGTGCATAGATGGACATTTTTGTTAGCCACAACGCAACTGTATCCGCACTTTATCATCATAATAATGGTACCTTCAGCAAGAACCAAACTATAATATTACACTGTAGGTATAAGGAAATTTACTTCTATAGCTATATGTATCTGCATAATACACAATACGATACGAGTGCACACTTTACTCTCAAGGAGTTCTCATGTTGAAATCTATAGTGTGAAATACGAACAACAAGCTTTCGTTCACTATACTATGTATACATAGTATACTATGAACTATACATAGATAAACCATTCCACTCTCAGCTTATTTAGAGCAGAGAGAAACCCTAGAGTAACTCCTGCGTCTATGAAAAAAAAAATTATAGATAGACAGACTTTTGGACAAAAAAATTGCAAGTATAGCTAGATGCTAAATTTTCCTTAAGCAAATACACAAGGTAAAGATAGACCATGTTGGTACACTATGAACTCTGTAGTTTATGTATTTGTATAACGTGTACTTACATACAGTACAGTCCTAAACGAAATCAGTGGTTAAGATAACGTTATTCCTTGTTGTTTATACTTTGTACTAGACACTAGATACCAATCGTAATAAGCATACATACTACATACAACATTTGGACTGTAGGGCCGGAAGGGATTTTCAATTCATTCCAAATATTTACTTTACTTAATTTCTTTAAATATTGCTTGTTGTTTGAGTTTAGACAATGTCATTATTTATTATTATTATGTTTGAACACAACTACGTCGATTTTGGCTACCGTAGCATCAGGTAAATTTGTGGACAAGAATCATTTACTGTTTTCTGTCCTTGTAGTATAGGTATAGAAATATGGTTCAAAATTCCTATACATTCCATATTTTACAGGATTCGTACCATTATTCACCTTACTCTATGGTATTTTTTCCTAATTATATGATACACTTATAAATTTTACGCACACATTATACAGTCTACAATAAATACATGTACTCACAGTAAGAGTAGGAGTAGTTTCCAAAGTTTACTTAACAATGACTTAATGACTACATATCATTATCTATCACTTATGCATAGATATGTATGCATAATACATATACAAACACATAGGTATATAGTATAGACTATAGACAGTGAATAGTGACGAAATTTCAAAGCTCAATGTTCAATGCACATGTACAGTATACAGAAAATTATAAAATTAGGCTAACGATCCTGTTCATATACATAAATTTTTTGATTTAGGCACGAATTTTAATTAACCTCAAGTGTCTTCCGGATCATCTTAATCTATTGGCAAATTATAATTGACTTCCATCAATGATTCTTTCTTTATTCTACTTCACTCATCTCTCACTACCCTACACTAAATTACACATAGTGAACTGTCAAGTAGTGAGCATTAACAGTCAACTACTCCTAACTCAATTAGCATAAAGGTAGTTTATATATTTTAGTCTCGAGTCTCTTTTCGTCGACAACCATTGTCTTTACAGTTAGAAATGATGACTACAGTAATTACTAATCCCGATATTTGTCGCAAAAAAAATCAGTGAACAGTACATACACCTCTCATTTATTATTCCTCGTTAGAAAATAGATTTTATATTTGTTCATTTGTTCTCCATCTAATACATAATACAAATGTACTATACATGCATGTAAATTGGAGAAAAAAGAAGATTACACGTAAATTATGCATGAGCATTATTTATTTAGTACCTTAAACTTTTTTCTATTTGATTTGATTCCTGCATCATTTCATTTTATTACATTTCATGTTGAGACTGTTACAAGTTTCTCACGATTACGTATATATATATTTTATCAACATTTTGTGCTGTGACATGCAAATGTCACTTGGATCTAAGATTTGATGAAATCATTATATAGAGATTTGTGACGGAAAATTTACCTGTTTTTGCATATTATAATGCATAATAAATGTACATATATGATCATTTTCTTTCCTCGTCCTTTTCTTCTTTTTTTATTATTTATTCCTTACAGTTACAATCAGCAGCTAGAGTACAGCTGTAGACTGTAGATAATATGTTACATGACAAGATGCCGACCAAACCAAAAGCTTACTCACTCTCTATGTGGTTACAAGTTGATGATTATACAGATACAGGAATGTAAATGAGCTGCGTGATTTTCAATTCATCTATATAACTTTATCTATACATTATACATTAGCTCTTTGTGTAAAGAAGAGGACGAAGACAAATGCATAATATAGTACACGTACACGTACCCCATCTCACACGTGTGCATTAATCATTAATCGTTTGCAAGTAAATTATAACTATGCCTAATCGAAATATGCATATAATTATAATGTAATTATTATTACGCCTTTGGATTTTACAAAAGAATGTAAATTTATGACAAAACAATATTATGGAATATGGATACTTATTTCTTTGATAAATTTCAAGAGCAATCTTTAACATTCACCACCTCCCTGAGCTATACATTAGACATACATGCACTTTATACTTTGTGCTGTCAAACAAAATCAAGTATCATAATAATACAGGATAGTTAAATATTCTTCATTGTATTTTGTATTCTATACTAATTCACAATCAATCAGTTCGATACATCCTTATTTCAGTTTGATGACTCAATGTTCAAGCCTTCACAAAACTAAATTATCTCATCTTAGTCATAATTTTGTACTTTGTTCTTTTGTGTACACACAATTTAAAATTGATCTTTAAGAAATATAAAGCCTGTTCTATTTGGTAAATGTAACAAATATGGCGTCGTTAATGTGAATGGATCATAGAGTTAATGGATGGAAATACTAATGGATAATAGAGAAAATGGCTTCTTTATTCTTGTATTCATATAATTAGCTCTTGACTAGTTTGCCAACTTCTTTCTTTGTCTCCTGTCTCCAACTTTCAAACTCTTCAAATTTGTAAAATCTAATTACGCTCAACGCTCAACGGTCAAAGACATATGTATCGAGATAAGTGGAAACACTACACAACCTCACGTCATACATCACATTATATTTTCTCTCCCACATCCTATTGTCTCCGTCAAGTGCAAATAAATATCACAGACGATGAAGATGAACACGAAGATGAAGAAGAACAAGAAGAAACCAGCTAAAAGAAGATTTCCATGTGGTTCAAAGTAGCTGCAGTTACAGATAAAATAGAATGAGAAAGAAAAATCGGCCATTAACAAGTCGTTTGCCCTATGGACTATCGTATGCTCAGAATTTAATGTGCTTCATTTTATTATGACTTATGACGGACTCTACACACTCACAGTCATCCATCCTTCAAAGACGAACAAAGATATTACGTATACACAATACAAACGAATATTGCATTATATTATATTTATTATACGTTATAGTTTTAACCTCTTTTTTATGAGCACTCTGTAGTTAAGTTGTCGGTACGGATCCTGGTGTTGCCAGTTGCCACGGCTGGTTTTCATTCGTTCTGGTTCAACTACAATTTCAACTTTTCATTCAAGAAAATAAGCAACTACCACTTCTATACTACCCCTGACTTGAGACTTGAGTAAGTGTACATGTACTCCTCATTCCTCTCTCCAATAGCAGATTAAAACAACATAGATACATAGTGAGAAGAATCGACAGGAGAGAACGAAGAACGAAGAGGAGACGAAATTCATGTGAATACTATAATCTGGTATGATATGGTATGGTTATGCCACAACTCGTATTATGTATAATGTATAATATATACAAAACGATAATATCATATCTGAGAACGTTACACTACAAAGGTATGAATTTATGCACTACGTAATTCAAATGCTACCCAGTGAAGAAATTTACATACACTGGTCATATTCAATTACAGTACTTTACAGTACAGAACACTACACTACATGCCTTGTACGTTATACATTTTTAAATATCGTCGTCACCCTCCAACTCCAAGAACCAACCTTGACTAATATTTTACTCCACTGACCGAATTACAAATCAAAACAACAACAAGACGGTCTACGGTAAAAAAGTACTACATATTTACCATGTTAGCAAGTACAGATTGAGACATTTCCATTTTCCATATAAACATATGTTTATTAAAATTTAAAATGTAAGCATACATGTGTTATGTCAATTATTTCTATCCATTTAACATTTAAGATAAGCACAAGAATATTATATGCGCATAATTCATGATACACTGTTCATGTTTTTTCAATTAACATTTCATATATTACACACCTAATTCACTTGAATCAAAGTTCACACAAGTATATAATATAATATACAAGCAAGTAAGTCAGTAAGTTCATACAAGTTCACAAGTAATGTATCAGGAACCAGAACCAGGAATCAAGAGCATTAGAGATTATAAGTGTACAGAGTTAATGTGAAAATTAGTAATGTGTTAAAAATAATAATAATAAACCTAAATGCTCATGGGCTATTTTGCATATTTCATATTTTCCTTTGTACTACATCCTATTAAAATTTTCAAATATTATTCTTTCATTGAGAAAATGAATAAAAAGGATTTTTCCATGTCTCTTGTGCATCCGCGTGTTAATCACTCAATTCTATCATTTATACATAAATGTACATGGAGGATAGAGGGATGAAAACTTTATACATGTTTTATTTTCAGCAGTAACAATCGTTATGCTATAGCACTCTTCCTTCCTTCTCTCCTCCCGATGAACCGGAAGGAGCTCACCTAACTAATGACTACCTAGACACTTGACATATGGAATTGTATTGAATTCTGGGTGCATCCCAGTCAAGAAGATAGATAATGGAGAGAGAACATCAAAAGAGAAGCCGGAAACAATGTTGCCATATTCTACATTGACCACAATACACCAAGAACCAAGAACACAACTACATGGAAGTATAAAACACCCATACACAATGGCACATAATATCCATGTATATTATATTAGTTACAATTATGACAACTGTCTATCGTCTATCTGAATAGTCTACATTATATACAAATGTGTATTTTATATTCTACATTTTCATGATATTATATTATTATAGTTCTAACATTATGTTGGAAGTTACCAACTCTTCAAAACTACAAAACATTAACATACCACTAAAAAACATTCAACAATGCACATTTTCATACTTTATAATATCGATGATAATGATAATGATTGTTACTTTTGCTTACTTTATTTATGCATACATAACATGTATGAAGTATAGAAATATAAATGCATAAAGACAGACACACAATTACACATTACACAGAAAAACAATCATGAAATGTATGTTTTGTGCATTCTAGTGTAACTTATTACAAGTTTATACGTGTAAATTGTGAATACTTTAAATGTATGTATAGATGTAAAAAAACTACAAGTACACAATACAATATATAACATGTATGGAATGCTCAGAACACTGTAAACAATACAAAAAAAGAACAACAATGATAATTATTATTATTGTTATTGCTATTACTACTAACACTAATTCTCCCTCGTCGAGTGTGAAGTACACATGACGAGGAAAAAAATATCAACAAGCTAGTGTCATACCTCTGTTATGTGGATTGTATTGTATATTATTATACTCTTGAAAAATGCCATACCTTACTATATTCTATCTATCATATTTTACAGTACTCTACATTTCAAATTTCCTAGTTAAATTTTACCATGTTCATATTATTCTTATTATGATAGTTATTACTTATTACAAATGCGTTGCATACATTTATAAAACACTTTACAGTTTTCAATTAGAATATTCACCCTAGCACATGTGAGTTTATGAGTTCAAGACTCGACATTAAATGGAAATCACATGAATCTCTCGCTCTTTACTTCTTTCTCTCTGGCTATTTTAAACTGTACTTACACACTCTACTAAATTATCTGTCGATATTAAAAATCCTACCCTCCATAATAATAACATGATGATGATGATAAACCAATGAAGAGAGAAAGAAAAGAGAGATTTTCTTTTATATTTTTTATTTACATTTGTGATTTAAATTTACATAGCCTACTTACTCCATGTACACATGAATTTGAATCTTGTTTACTTTTATACTGTTGATTCTCTCTTCATGTTACATTTCCTTTCATGTCATTGTCAGTAAACGATTATTTATAGTTCAATATTATATAGAAATTCAAACCTCAATGTCTACGAGATCTGAATAAACTGGACCGGATCATTTGAAATCTTCATCAGAAGAAATAGGCACAGTAAGACATGAGCAATTTATCCCAAATGTGAAGGAAAATGCCAAAAGCAATACAGTGAGAGAGAGGGAGAGAGAGAGAAAAAAGGACAAAAAAACACGTTGTTCTTACATGAATGCATAATATATACAGAATACACATAGGCGCCTTATACAATTATAATTTCCTCTCTCATATAAATGTATTATGTATACATATACATAAATATCGTACATACGATAAAGACACATGAAGCTCACTGTTTAAGAAAAACACCATATGTTACGACTAATCTCGTATGCAACATATTGTGTGCAACTGAACACACCTTGGAATGAAAATTTTACAATTCGCATAAAAACACCGATGCAAATTCATCGTGTTCTGTCTTCTGTTCTGTGTGCATCCACATTCAACATCAACATCAGGATCTCAAAACCCACATTTGAAAATTATCCGTGTCCGTGTTCCTTTCTTTCACCATTCAATGTACACCCGTACATTTTTGCATTACGCGTCTAAATAATTGAAGCACGAGGTAAAAAAAATGCAAAATAGAGAAAGAAAGAAAGAAAGATGGACAGAAAGGATGAAAAAATTTCAGGGATAGTATACACATAAGATGACAATGTAAAAATTTAAAGCTAATTCTTGATTAGTAATCACAAAAATTTTGCCAATGGCCAAAGAGTTGGTCTAGTCTAGTCACTAGTCAACTGGTATTCAACTCATAATCAGTAGTGAAAATTACAGTAACTGCACATGTACACACGTTGCTCACACACATTTTAAAATTATATCTTGTATATCATCTCAGCTGTGTGTAATGAAAACGCAAGAGTACAAGTCTGAGAAACCAGAGACATCCTCCTTCTCTGGATTACGTGTGTACGTAATTTTATGCGTGTACATTGTACATCCTTCTGCCGAACGACAAATGATCAGCACATTTGTATAAACATTTAAATTTCAAATTCACGGTATATATACCTTGTTTCATTTGCTACATCTTTCTATGCTAATTCTATACTACTGGTGTTGAATTGAACGTTTAAAAAAATAAACAGAACACCATTCTCACAATACGAATAATAATAATAATAACTAATAACATAACACCTCCTTGTCAATCAAATATCTCTCTGCATAATGCATAATGTATAATTACTCATACAAGTACGCAAGTATGTATCTAATCCTCCACTGACTCTTTTCTTCATTATGAATAATCAGAAAATTTTATCATATTTTATGTAAGTGTATGAATGAATGTAAGTGCATAATAATCCATGACTACAAGAATTGTAAAAAAGTATAGACCAACCCATGATCAAGGCATACGGATTAACGTAATTCCATTCTACTGGTTTTCTCAATGTTTTTGCTCAAAACTCAAAACGTCACATCATAAACATTAAACATGCCGTCAAACCACACAGCCACAGCGTATGAATCCTAATTCATTCTATGAAAAACAGATACATTTCACAGGGAAGATGGAAAAATGAGTGCGTAATAGTAATTACAGATAGAACAGTGCGGTATCACACTAACATTTTTCACTCCCTAAATTTTTATATCCATACAAAAACACTGTACCCTGTACTATATCGCATAGTCTACTGAACTCATAAGAAAGCATTTATGTAGTTTAAATTTTCATCTTGTTTCTTCACAACAGAACAATTCACCTTTATTTCAGCCTCAAGTTGATGTTATTGTAAATGTATAACTATATACGTATTCCTTTTTGTATTCAAACGCATACAAAGAAAATTCGATGTCGATCATGACACGATCAATTTGCTCCGACCTGTTTATTTTCTCATCCCATGCGTTACGAAAAATACAGTGAGACAGAGGACAAATTCAATATTCAAGATCTTCTTGCATATATATACGCATATACTCTCATGAATACATCAACTAGAGTAAATTAGAAATTGTAACTAGACTGCCAACTACCAATTTTATGTACGTACATATATAGTATACAATTTACTATGTGCATAGGTGCATAGCTTCAGTATTTTATATTTCATCAATGGGTTTATTCACAACAACCTTATAATTTCATTTTCATAACACTAAAATGCTCCAAAAGTAGTCAAACTGACTAAGAAGTGTTCTCGAGTAGGGATTTTTAACATTATACGATATGATTAACAACAAGTAACAACATTTCAACAAATTTCGATTCATAATCAGTATAATAACATTGTTGTGTTATGTCGACTGTTGCACCTATATAAATTTCAATTATTATTACTCTTTTATCAGTTCAATTACTTTATAATATTACCTTCAGCTACAAAATACAAACTGTTGCTGATGAATATCATGTTGAACTTGTTCCAAACCGGCAAATATATTACGAGTACACAGCACATCACATCACAGTGGGTAACAACAACTTTATATGTTGGAAGGAAATGTGTAAAATATATATCTAGCATAGCACAATGAGTTTAGTTGATGAGTGATCATGCACTCTGTCATCCGAGTCAATAATAATAAATTGGAATTGGAATACTCAACATCAGATGGATTCAAGTCCATAAACCATAAACCATGACTATCCTAGTTTAGTATTAAGTTTATAATAATATAAAACTGTCTTAATGAATACGATTTCAATACGGTACAACCAACCAGTACTTGATCTTTATATCCAACATGGATCTAATATAGAGAATTCTACTCCCTTTGTTTATTGCTTTTCCTCTACAGAAGCATCGTTTTATTCTCCAACTTCCCTATTACACCTTAGACGAGGAGAAAATAGGATGTTCGATGCTCATCTTCGTCCTCTTTTTTTTAATTTTAATTCACCCATGTCATTTGTTATTTTGGTCACCTCGACCCCAAAACATTTAATTTTATTCTAAATACGTCAATCCATTCATATTCAATCTAATACTCCATAAAAATTTCAGATCATATTAAAAATTGATATTAAACATGTGGATGCAATTCAACAAAAGCAATAAATCTTGTGCTCAATAATAATTCATACCATGATATCCATAAAATATCCGTTTTATACTATACTACTATACTTTCCCTTACATTGATCTCATCGACTTTCTGATTTATCATGTATCATGTACGATGTGCCATGTGCATAAAAACACATGCTGAGTTGACTTGATTGTCGTCATTTTCGTCGTATGAGGTGGCAATGCAATGTGGGAAGCCTTGTTTCTCATATACATGTATTTTGCTCCGTACTAGTCACTGTCACACACTCACAGCTCGCAGTTGTGTATCGTATAATATACATGTATGTAGTATCTATATATATACGTAATTATTAAGCATATCGTAACGACACAAATATATTTGCACAAGGAATGATTTTGCTAAGGAAAAACTCCGATGCCCTTATCATCGTATTGAAATGTGAGCAAACATACATTACTCAGGTAAAGTAAGAAAATACCCCCCCCCCCTCCCCCTCAACACACCTTTCCATTATAAATCTATTTAAATTGAACGATTATTTTCTTAAGAAATTTAAATTCGATTGGTTGAAGAATAAAATGGGTAAAATTGCAAATATTACACTGAATAATATACACCTTTATGTAGTAGAATGATGGATTTAGTCATATTGTGTAGCTTTAGTAAATTCACTTGAAGTTTTTTTTCTCGTTTTTAGTCTCGTATTACATGCTATTTGCTAGATGTACAACTCGTGTACGAGGATAATACACTTGTAAATTACATGTTGTGTTATTATTGTCTCCTGTGTACGTTTTAGGTACACAAATGATGATGATGATGAGAGAAGGAGGGAAAACTCGTGTCTACTGAAGCAAAACCATCGACTTACTTTTTCGCCAGCAGACTTCTAGATAGATACAAATCACCTAGCAAATATTCATTCTGCCTTCTTTGATCCTTTTCTGTTTTCAGCTGAAATGACATGAGAGTCTCATCAATAACAATACATAATACGATATGACACTCTGTGCCTTCTTTGAAGTATTTTTCTCTATTTTTCATACATACCTATTACCTATGGTTCTAATACGTTCTGAAATACATTACGTTTTACCTAGTTCTCACCACATTTTTAACTCGTTCGATCGATTGAGCCTGTGTGATGTGACACAAATACAGCTTTCAGTCCATACTATATTTTAAATCATGAGCAATAATAATAATAAAACGAATTAACAAAATAACACGAGATGGGATATGGGATGAGATAACGTTATTTTTAGAAGAAGAAAAAAAATCAAAATTGCATAAATTATTCAATTCTTTGCAATCGTACACACATTAATCTATATTTTTTTCATTTGTCAATTGAATACATTTTTCATTTTTTTTTCGTGGAGCAACGTTTCCCTCTTGTAACTGGCAATCCCTTTTGTTTTAATCGACGAAAGTCTACTACATTACGAAGTAGGAACCATAGGTGGAAGATTCAAAAAAAAAAAAAATTAACGACTAGAGTTTTATACTAGATTAGAAAATAGATTTAAATTACTTCCTTGAATTATAATAAGATGTGTGTGCAATGGACCGGTGATAAAAATTATTATAAACCCAAGTTTCTTCTCATTCGTCAAACCACATACGTGTACAATGTAGATATGCATATACGAATCATGGTATTATTGTTATTATGATTCTGCTACTGATTGATCGTTGGATGCGCGCGTGTCTATTTTTTTTAAACACGGAACCATGTTGGAACACAATAATAATATTATAGTATATACCAATATGCATATAAAACATGAAACAACAACATAAAGATCTGTCTCAGAATAACTGCAACGGTTTACTGAAACCACACAGCGACGTATCACATATACACAAATATACACTTAGTTTCTTACTCCGAATTCGCATACTTATCCACACAACTAACCAAGTCACACAGGAATCCACTGTGCTACTATATATTTTTTCTCATATTAAAGGAGCATACTATACGATTTGTATTGTATATGCAGGTACAATAACAAAATTTGTAACAGTAGGAGAAATCCGGTTAGCAATATTGAACACTGATACACAAAGTGCTCATTGTCAGTCACAGGTTAGAGATAGAGCCAATTTGGAAAAAACTTTTCAATCAATAAAAGACAATACCACACTACACGTTTCCTATTTACTCGGTACGGTGTTTCTCAAAATTCTGCATGTCAATCTTAATTTGACTCATCTTACCTTGATAGATGACTATTTATATGCTTGGCATGCATAGATACATAGGGAGAGAAGACGAGACAGGCATGACCTTTTTAAGAATTTACGGCCAAGGTTTTGCCTGGTGATGACGATATAAATATACAGTGCAGCGTATATCGTAGTTGGTTAGTCAATAATAATAAAAACTGAATTAGAAATCAATAAAAGCAGCGCTTTCATGCAGTATCGTCTTGTTCATACTTCTTCATTCCTGTTCTACCTCATGAACGGAACAACGACAGGTAAATGTAAAAGACAAAAGGAATAATAATAATACTATTATATTACTCATTACTATTACAGACATTTTCTCTCAACTGCCAAAAAAATTTGATTTGTATTTAGCCGTAAACAGTAAAACAAAGCTACAAACTACAAAAAACATTTGACAGATAGGGAGAAACCTTTCCATGTGCATAATAATAACAATTCTGCTCACATCGATAAATATTTCGTAGTCATATACACATATTCATATGTCAATGTCTAATGTTCGGTCAAAAATTACAAATTTATGACCCGCATATTAAGCATGGCTTGAAACGATATTGTATATTATATCTTTCATTAAACAGTATGGCACGATAACAAGGCATAATTATGCATGCTATTCTTTATTCTTCATTCTTTCTCTAGTTTCTATGCATTCAAAATCTAAATAGAGTCTTTATCATTCAATTTGTACATGTATCCATCTACCTGTACATACAATTTACACGGATTTAGATTTATTCAAATTGAAATGCTATAATATATATATATATTTTCCATAACGTTGTTCCGCATGCATATAAGATATGATTTATCATTCCTATAAGTAGAACCCCTTTTCCATGCATGTCAACTTGTACTATACATGCATTTACAATTTACAAGTACATGAAACTTAGGTAGGAATATAAATTATGACTTTAAAATGATGAATTCATTCCATAATTAATTCATGCAACTTGTACATTAAACGAGTATAGGTATGTTTCCATTTACCAAACCCATGAGGCTAAAAGCTTACAAGGCAAAAACATGAAAATTTATACAGGGAGAAACCAAGCAATGATAATTCTTAAAATTTAATTAAAAATCCTCCGGAAACAAATTTATTTATTTATTACTTTCCACATTCTAAGTATACGACTCTATAAGTTTTTAGAGTTCTAGAAGAAGAAGAGAAAAGATGTTTAGTGAAAAGTCACACGTCAACAAAATACACAGTAAAAGGCAAATCGGTTGGAGGAGTTTATGAATAATAAATTTACAATTTATGCAATTCTTCCGATGAAATTAAGGCGAATCTCTTGAGATAATACTTTGCATACATATACACTAAATGGAACTCTATGAGCTTAAAAAGCTCTTTACAACTTTTATCTACTTGCTATCTCGTTAAATATTGAAAGTAATACCTGTATATATCAAATGTATGTATACAATAGAAATTTGTGACGTCAAAAATCATCATCATGTTCTATGGAATTGGAAACTAGGAAGAAAATATCACGGAACAGAAGTAACGACACTATACATGAAAAAAGTACACAAATAATAAGACTAATAATACCACAATACATAAGTGTGGAAGTAGTAATAATGAGTGATGGAATGACAGATCCTTTTATTCTGTTGTTCGTGCTGTTACTATTATTATTTTTGCACAGACTGGATTATAATGGCCCATAAAAATGAAGTATTGTCATTATCTCGATCACTTTTCCCTTCGTCTTTTTCTTATTTTTGTAGAACATGCATACATATATATTATGTACTTCATTTTTTCAATTATTCAAGAACATAGTATAAAATATGTAGCGTGTAAATGAAAGTGACACCAAATAAAATTTCCGATTGCATTTTTTTCAGCTATACTCTTGTTATCACCTGAAATGATGGAAAATGAACCAAAAGTTTTACATACTCATCATAATAATCTATGTAGCATGTGAATACCTACACTAAATACACTTAGTATTTGTATGTCATGTGTACGTTATGTATCTGATTCCTGATTTTGTAATAAAATTGGATAAAAAAAATTGCAGAAACATATATTATAGTTTACGTGAGAACATTTAAGCAACGACTCCAAAATATTCAACAAAACAAAATCCAATTTGGTAAAAACAAGTTTGTACTTTTCCAGTGCTGTAATATTAGTAGTATGTACAACAAGTACATATATAATCATCATCATAATTATGTAATTACGTCATATTACTTTTTTTAAACATTTAGGAAATGTTCACAACATATCTATACCGGGTACAATAATAATTATTTTAATATTCTTTCATTTTCTCATTGATTTACACGTGAGAACAAATTCTTTTTATGGATAGCTTAAATTTTTTTTTATATCAAGATTCAAAATGTCTATATATTTTCCTAGAGTAAAAAAAATACATACAATAATATATGATATATATAAATTCTGTCTACAAAAAATAAAAAAACAGCATTGTATTGCAGATTCAAATCCCTAAACTCATGTACAACAAACAACAAAATGACAATCAGGAAAGAGACGATGAGAATAAATAAATAGGTTACACCTTCATCCTCCAAAAATATTGTTCGTAGTACATTATTGCACATCCACGTTCATTTCATTTCATTTGAAACAAAAAAAAAGTGAAACAAGAAAAAAGGAAATGGAAATGACGAAGCAAAGAGTTCTTTCTATATAAACTAAAGCACCCTTTTCTACTTAGCTGTGTGTACAGGCCAAGGAACAAGGAGGATGCACGTTGAAAACGTTTTGTTCATTTCACTTCACTAAACCAATTCATGTATTGTATATTTTACGTGCAATCCTTCTCCATTTTTCACCAGTTACAAGTTACAACCAGCAAAAACAAATGCATAATGACAACAATCATTCTTTTTCTTATATTACTTTTTTGGATGCTTCTGAATTCTGCATTGTAGATAGGTTGTGAAGATGTGCAATATAGATAGATTGTATAGATATATAGAATATAGACCTATGGAACATTTGTAAACGCAATCATCAACTAAATCTTTAAGTCGAACTGATCGCAACAAGTCACAGAATATAATCTATAATATAATCATGTCGATCTATAATTCATCACATGTACATATAACCATCCAAAATACAAAAGCATTTGCAAGAAAAATTAGGGATTTTTTTTGCTCTGTTCCCCACTTGTGAATGACAACGCTGTCATATTTCAAAATAAGATACAGATGAATACAGATAGATACATAGCTGAAGGTAAAGAGAAACGAAAATGTCTTTCTAAAATGAAGATAACTGCTGAGAAGTAATCATTACCATATTAAGTTACAAATTATAGTTTTAAGAGACTGTAAAAAAACATATTGAAGGTGTCAATACTTAGTTAAAACTATACGAAAAGTCTATTAAGCATATGAAGATGGGAATGGGATTCAATATTTATTTTTTTAAATACTTGAGTGTTTGTCTCAATTGTGTACTTGTGAGATGGAAATGAGTTTCATCCTTTGCAAAATACAAAATCAGAAACGTAATAGTAGTTTGGCGTTGCAAATTTTAAGTGTAAATTATTGAGTTGTGTTTAAAAAAACATTCTACAACTTACAATTTTCACTCTCACCAAACCAAATATCTAGTATTCGTGGCTGTATTATTTTCTCATTTTTCTTAATTTTTTTTTTCATAGTTAGTGTATCATAGAGCGAGATAGTGAGAAATTCATTTCATGTTATTACACATTAAGAACATTTAGATTTTAGATTGTATGTTTGTAATGAATACTTGCTCTACGGCTGCTGTAATTCTCCGTAAAAACTAGAGATACGTTTACTTTGTACTAATTTACAATAATGATTCAACACGCAACCAAGATCATTAGAGGCGTTTCTATGTACATGAAAGTACAGTCAATATTTTTCTAGTCCATCATCATAAATAGTAGGTATCATGTAGGTACGTTTTGTATATTGTATTTTGTATTGAATTTCAGTACAAAAAAATGTTTTAACGTGTAAGAATATTACATAAATATTAGCACAAATTTTTGCAAATTCAACTACATAACATCATCCGTCGTCAGCATATTCTATTTTTCACATAAAAAGGAGGCTAGAAAAATGAAATTAATTCATTCTATATTTTAATATCATTTAGGTACCATCTGAATCAATAGAAAGACGTTAATTTCATCAAAATAAAATAATAAAATACACGTCAAAGTTGTATAAACCTCACATCAATGAGTACTTGTGAGTACATACTATAGATTACAGATGTATCACATTGTGAACAACTACTAATTACCAAGCGACAAGTAATACAACATGTAATATAATATGTGTATGCCAGTGTGTACATACTTTTATAATTTTTACAATTACATTTGCATTTGCAGTTCTCATGTCTTCTCACCTTTACAATATGTATACATTTTGAATTTTGCAAAATGAAATTACACGAAATTGATCAGCTCTTTTGTTTCAAACAAATATACAATAAATTATCCAACTTGATATTAAATACACATTCATCTCCTCGCTCTTTGTTCTTTTACTAATGCTTGCACACGCTCTGAACTCTACAGTCAAAGGCAAAGGCACGTATTCATTTACTTTTGTTGTTTTGTAATAAAAACAATATGGATAGGGATTCAATTTAAACAGCTTCTGAGTAAATAAATGGAATAGAGAAAACCACAGGATTTAATTCCCTATTCATCATAGTCAACATCTCATCACATCATGATGTTTATCCTGACCATCCTAAACTCTTACGTCGTTGAAGTCAAGCTCAAATAATACAATATGTAATAATTTTTTTTGTTGTCAAATTTCCATCTTACTAAATTCAAAATGAGCATTTGAAGTTTGAAGTCAAAATACAAACAAAAGTGAGTACTGAATGCTGAGTACGTGCCGTCATCAAACTATGTTTGAAATATATTTCACCAAAAAGAGTAAAATGCATTTATAAGATCGGACCGAGATGCCAGAAGGGAAAAACTAGTCCATTATGCAAGAGTTTAAACGTTTAACTTTTGAGTTTTCTTCTTTTCCGACTACAGACATTTTTTAAGGAGAAATATACACAAGATAAAATGCACGTATGATGGACGGCGGACGATAGGCTCATGTGTTTATGTCTACATATTTGTTATATTATTAAATTCATAATTTTTTGTTTCACTTGTTCTTGTACACAATTTTCAGAGATACATAATGGATCATTCATACGTATGTACGTACATTTATGTATGCTTTCATGTGAATGCTTTAGAATTGTGTGTGCTTATACAAACACTTAATTGTGAACAATCATTTTGATTTCCTTTGTTGCAAAATTCCAGACTTGGATTGGACGTAAAGGTTTCGTTGCAAAAACGAGTATAATTTTTTGTTGCATGTGTGTGTGTGTGTGTGTGTGTGTGTGTATGTGTATGTGTGCAAACTAAAGCACCTTTTCTCAATACTCAATAGTCGACCATTTGTGGACTTTTTCATATAAAAAAACTTACAAGGCATTTGTATACTGTTCTCTCAATACTCGATACCTCACTCCTTCTTAGTCTTTGTATAGACAATGAAATCAAATGATTTTTTTTTCCTTCTTCCAGAAACAAACATTTAAATATTCCATTGCCTTTCACTCAATTTTAGCAACCATTTTTTTACCAGGAATTTAATGCAAAATGCTGCAAAGCCTGTCTACTTAACTTCAGCAACTTTTCAAAGTTCACAACCACAATACTATAATGGTAAATGGTAGTAATAAAAGGCTGCCCGCAACATGTACAAATGCCAAAATGGCCAATGTGCATACATTCTCAAATGTATATGCAACGGTCTAATCGTCAGTACAATCAAAGATATCATGACAGTGATAGTAATAAGTAATAAGCTAAGACAATGGAATAATAAGTAATAATATTCCAACCTCCATTTTAACGAAACAGAATGTGGTTAATGCTTCTATGATTTTATATTTTATATACTTTGTGCACAGCTCGATAGTCGACTTTGCATTTCAAGACACAGCACATAGCATGAAAATATATATGGATAAATAATAATGCTGATGAATTCAAGATTTTATACATGTAAACCAAATTCATGCAAAAAATACACAAAACAATGTTAGTCATCTTCACATTATGTTTTGCAAAAGATACTAACTTAGAAGTTGTATTCAAGTGTAAAACAAAAATACGTCAAGTGTAAACTATTTTATTAAAATAAAACAAAATACATAAATAAGATCTCAAGTGTCACAAGCCATATTTTTAAGATTATTTTAAATTGAAGCAAAATCTTCCTTAGAATACAACCAAAAGTTATTTAACTTTAAACAGTGAAGTGCTGTTGTTATTTTGATACAATGTCTCCTTATATTTTAGTAGGTCAAAAACAAAAACTTGTGTACACAGACAGAAAAGAAAATTCTTTTAACTCTTCGATCACATAAAAACTTACGTGATATCACACCAAAAAACCGATTTTGTATGTGATTTGGAGTTAAGTCGCACGTAAAAAGGCCCCCACTCCACAATACTATTAAAAGTTGTTTCAAGTCACCCCAATACAGTGTTGCCAAGTTT
>JAQGBH010001439.1:0-32568 GCA_034698265.1 Sminthurinus aureus | reverse complement strand
CACTACTTTAATTGCAATTAAATTTTTTAGTCTGTGATTTTTTTTGCCCCTGATTTTGTTTGCCCCGCGTTCCCCTAAAGATGTGGAATTTACAGACAAAAATGCGCAAAAATGTAAGCAACCCAATCTGTAGATAAAGGATATTTTCTAATACAAATTCCAACATTTTCACGAGTTGACACTCAAAACTCAAATAATTATGAGTTGTTGACGTATTGATCTTGTGTACTTGAAGGGCCATTAAGTACTCTGTGTTTGTATCCCGTAAATACCTGCATTTGTAGTTTTAGGACTGGATTTTTTCCTTTACCATGACACAAATAAACAACAGAAAAACACACACATATTCATGTCCTTCAGGTTTTCCATCCCTTCACTATTTACCATCTACTATTTTCCAAACTCCAAACAGAAAAGAGAGGAAATGGAATTCAAGACTTTCATTTCCAATTTCTTGTTGACTTGTTGACAACGTGAGTTTCTTCTCGTTTCTTAGACGTTTCTGTAGTCTGTAGTCTGTGTGTGTAAAGTGCTAAGCCTAAAATCATTCCACAATGTTTTAACTACTCCTATGCTGTGTTCCAGATTACCGTTTCGTTTTTAGTGTTCAAGTTAATCAAGTATCAAGCATAAATAAAATATTAAATATCAAATATTTCCCAACTCATAATACATAATGAAGTCACATCATCAAAGTTACAACGTCCACACAGGAACTCCAGTTCCAATTCAAATTCAAATGAAGAAAAACGGGAAGGTCAAGGGAAAAGAGAGTGAGATGCAGATGGGTCATGTATCAGTAATCAATTTGGAACCACCAGTTGGACATTTGGAGAATGGAAACTGGAATCATGTTGACGCCAAAACGAAGGATCAAAAGGATGCGGAAGTAAGAAATTTTTTTGCAGTTTTACTCTGTTTTTCTCTTTCAAATAAATCATTGATCATGTATTAATAATATAAATCGTGTATTTGATATGTTTTCAGAATGGAGCACCTTGGGCTCGGTTTCTCGCCTTCCTTTTATTTTTCCTGTTGGCTCTCTTCGTCCTTCTGAGAATGTATCTTTTGTAGATAATAGCTAATATAAAAATGGCTCATTGTACAGATTACAAAAATACATAATATACCCACGACCTACGACTGACAGTATTATATTATATTTCCTCATTTTACATTTTGTCCACTTTTTGAAATGTGAATTTTTATCTTTTATATGTAAAACCTTGAATTTCATGTAAAATTTTAAGACTGGTAATAAATAAATAATCCTCATTTTGTAAATTACTAAAAGTTTCTCTGTGCTTCAAATTTTATACTGATTTAATTCACTTTATGAGTAAATGATTAATTATTTTAGGACTTTTAACTGGTCCAAAAGAAACAAAAGGATAGTTTTGTCTTTGAACCTAGGTTCAAAGCTTGTCGCTTTCAAATTTTACATTTATAACATTAATTTTACATTCTACTTTTAACTATTGGCTGTAGAGTGTAGATTGTAGAGGCATGAAAAAGTCCATTGAAGATTGAGGAAAACGTGCAAAACTGTACTGACTACAAACTACATATTTATCTTAACGTAAAAGACAACAACAATGCAAATATTATATCATTTCGTCTTTGTAAAATAACTTGACTGAATATTACATATGGTTGATTGTTCTTCAACATTTCGTATTCTCCGAACACTAAACACTGAACAATTCAATTATATATAAGCTGATAATTTTTATAGTTGGTCGTATAATTTAAAAATGCTAGGTGACACACATGTAATATTAAAAATTATGTAATGTGCAGCATTTCAGATTTTGGCACTCATCACATGTTTCAACGTTGTACAGCAAAAACTCGCCTACCAAGAAATTCTATAATTTTGCTGTAGATTTGTAAAACATACTTGAAAAATGAGTAGAAAATACGACATAATAATTTTTGGAGCAAGTGGTTTTACTGGTCAATGTGTTGTTGAGAAAGCAGTGGAATTGCTCCAAACTAAACGTGAATCATTTACTTGGGCAGTTGCAGGGAGATCTGAAAGAAAGTTGGATGAAACTCTGCACAAAATATCGGGTGTTATAGGTCAAAACTCAATTTTAAAAAAAGTGGTTAAAATAGTCGCAGATGTATCCGATCCGCAGTCCTTAAGAGACATGGCAAGACAAGGTCGACTCGTGATAAACTGTGTCGGCCCCTATCGTTTCTTTGGAGAAACTGTGGTCAAAGCCTGTATTGATGAAGGGACCCACCACGTGGATGTTTCGGGCGAGCCCATATTTTTAGAAAAAATCCAACTCTCATACAATAAAGAGGCGGAATCCAAAGGAGTTTATGTAATTGGAAGTTGTGGCTTCGATTCCATCCCGGGTGACTGCGGGGCAACACTTCTTCAGCAGAAATTTGATGGTGATCTCAACTCGATCGAAATGTACATCGACATGATTCAACACAGTGGGCGAGGGAGGATTCACTACGCTACGTGGCAATCCGCCATACATGGAGTTGCTAGTGGACATGAGCTGGGACCACTGAGAAGAGCCTTATTTAGCAAGAGGGCGCCAAAATCAGATTACCCCATTCCGCGGAGGGATCAGTTACACTACAGTGATGTTGTCAAAGGATGGTGTCTCCATTTCCCTGGTAGTGATAAGAGTGTCATTCAACGTTCACAGTACCATTTTTATCAGACAGAGGGCAGACGACCCGCCCAAATTTCAACCTATATTAAAATGCCCAGTTTATACAATGCAGTCCTTGCTATCATTTTTGGCTACTTCTTTATAAAATTAGCTGGGCATAAAATTGGGCGATATTTATTAGAAAAATTCCCGAGATTCTTTTCAAAGGGCATTGCAACCCATGAAGGCCCATCTGTTGAAGATATGAAGGCCCTTGAATTCAAAATCACCCTAAAGGGCGAAGGGTGGAATCAGGAGGAGCAAACAGCTACACAGAAACACTCTGGGCCACCAAATAAACAAATGTTTGTGAGAACAAGCTTTTTTGACCCATGTTATGGAGCAACCGCCGTCATCGCCCTGGTGGCAGCAATAACAGTTATTCGAGAAACGGAAAAGTTACCATCAACAGGGGGCGTCTATAGTCCAGGAGCGGCATTTTTGGAGACTGATCTGATTTCAAAATTAAAATGGGCTGGAGTTCAATATACTATAAAAAATTCATAGATTTTAAAAAAATTCTTTTTGTAAATTTTAAATATAGCTTATTATGAATTTTGATTAAAAATTCCGCCATAAAGTCATCAAACGACTGCCAATTGTCAAAAGTCGTAAGTTTATTTTCAACAGGATGCTGATGTAATGAATAATAAGATAGCATGCATAAATGAATGACTGTTTATAAAACTTTCGTAGCGTATGCTATATAGCATAGCATATAGCAGTTATATAGCTGTAATTTATGCAAAGTACTAAGTGATATGCCTATTATTTCGTCCGTGTCATTATTATGCGTAGAGTGAATAACGACTTTAGATATTTAATGTTTATGGTTTCATTGCCAATGCAATGCCAATGTAAAAAAAATAACACAAGACAGTAGTCATGAGTTTATGTATTTATTACTCGCAATATTTTCCTGTTAACACTAAACGAAAAGGAAATTTAAAAACTTGGAATTTAATATTTAATTTAAATCATATTTGACCGTCATTTGTCAAAATAAACCAAAGAAAAATAATGACGGGTGGAAGTTCATCATGTTCCTGTCATCACAATCATTCTCATAAAATTCCAGTGCAAGAGAAAGGCCACCAAAAAAATTCCAAGTGAGTTTTTCCATTTTTAATTTTTACGTCTATATAATAATTCTGTTACTACTAAATTAGACATTAAAAACAGCAAAGATTTAAAAAAAAATTATGTGTTTGGATAAAATGAAACGCTAAATGCTCTTTGTGTTTTTTTCAAGAGAAGAGGATAATGAACAGAAAAACGAGGAAGAGACTGAAACTACAACCGTACCTGAAAATGATGAGACTGATGTTGAGAGTGAGACTGAATTTGAAACTGAAACTGACAATGAAACGGAAACTGACGACAGTGAAAATATAATGGAGCTGGATAGCTTGAGAACTGATCATGGAGTATTTCGAACTGTTCGAGGTCTGGAAAGGAAATGGAAAAAAATAGAACGGGAATCAACAGAAGAAGAAACTAGCGAGAAAAATTGGTGGGAGCGAGTGTTTTTGAAGCTTGATTTTGAAACCAAACTTGTGTCAGCAGCCACCCTCGTTTCAATTTTAGTCCTAGGCCTTTGTACAATTAAATACATTTATTCATAAATAAATAAGAGACACCTTTGAATCCTCTCAACTCCCAGCAAGCAGCAACCAGGACAAGTGTAGAATGTAAACGAATACAAATTCTTCAAATGTGTAAAAGAACGCAGTGCTTGGAGATTGGAGTTTCTGAATTATAGAATATCTTTACAAAATATTACACGTGCAGTGCACACAAGTAAATAAAATAGTTAAAGTAATTATTGACCATTTTGAACATTTGCATGATGCAAATAATATTAAACCCAGCTAATAAAGCTAATAATTCTTGTGAAACGTTGACAGTTGACAGTACCGTTAACGACATGTTAATGTGTACCATATCAATCAATTTTTAAACGTTATTCATGAATCATTAGCTGATGATTGATGATGCGGTGGCATTTGTAATTTGTATCGTAATCGTAATTAAAATATCAATAGTTATATAACATGCAATATGTGCCCAGAAACCAAAATATACTTTGGAAAGTAAAATAAAAAGCCTGAATCCTGAATATGAAGGAAACGAATAAAAAACTACACGAGAATTTACATTTCTTTTTTTACATAGCATGAACCATAAACCAATCAACAAATGAGGACGTTTGATACAATTTTAGTTACAAAATTGGTCAATTAATGTAATGCTTCAAGACCACAGGGGGCCAAAAACCGTTTAATAGGTGCTAAATGCTAAAAATGATAATATTTGTAATGCACTTCTAAAACCGCACAATTGAAAACAGATGACAGAGAACTTTTTTTTTAGAAATTTTCAAGTATAAAAGAGCCTTTTTTCATAAATTGGACACAAAACTGAACTCGTTTCATGTAAAAGGGGTAGTTCGTTAGTTATTTTGTAAACTGAAAAATGTTGCCCGCTGGAGCATTTTTATTCTGACCCTATCGGTTTTCGTTGCTAATGGTAAGTATGCATAAATTTTTTTACACTCAAATCTAGAATCTACATAGAAAATATCCTTCAAATAACATAATATCTTGGGATTTCAGTTACTCTTAATCGGTTTTGAATTTTGTACGTTGTATTGATTTAACTCCATGTCTTTGTTTCAACAGGAAAACCGGCAGCAACTCCACAAAATTGGAATGAGTTTCTTCATGCTCCAAGCCTCTTTCCACAGTCAATCAACACTCAACTCATTATAACCAAATCCACAGGCATTGATATTGATGTAACAACACACAGCTCAAGAATATTCTCCAAGATTCTCAACTTGCCTCTGAAATCTATTCAAACTACCTCGTAAGTTAAATTATCTAAAATCTCAACTTTTCAACAGGATTCAATATTTTTTGATCCCATATGTACTTAAAAATTTACTTGGAATTTGGGATGAAAAAATGTGAAAAATATTTTCATTTTCCATTTGATTTTAGAAAACGTTTGGAAAGGAGGAATCGAGAGAAAATAAAGACATTTTTATCAAGAGTCTCCTTGAAATTTCTCAACACAACCTTCGCTATGTCAACGGCCTTGAAGGCTGGGCAAAAGGAGTGAATCAATTCACAGATCAAGTGAATAATTTAGTTCTATCTTTTTAGATTTTAAACAAATTCCCAATCAAAAAGTTAAAAAATGCTATATTTTTTGTAGACCTGTGAAGAATTACAGCGTCTTCGTGGTGGTCTAAAATCTAATGGAAATGACAGTAGTAGCAAACACACAGATAGTGACGAAGAGTCCCTTTTCTCGAAAAAAGTTGGCTACGGAGCAGTTGCAGATTCCCTTGATTACAGTGATCTTGTAAATACTCCAAAAAATCAATTAGACTGTCCATCTTGTTGGGCTTTTTCTACTACCGGAGTTCTTGAAGCGGTCTGGTACTGGGTGAATAATGAGCGTCTAGATTTGAGTCCACAGCAGATGGTTGATTGTATGCGAGGAAGTGGTGGATGTAAAATAGGTGCATATTTATCCGATGCCATGAACTATTTGCAAAACAAAGGTGTGGTTACCAACAAGGACTATCCGTATAAGAGTAGGGCAGGTTCATGTAAGCGAACCACTCCGGTTGCTGCAAAATTCACAACTTGGAAAAGCTTCGTGGGGAGCGAAGAAAATTGGAAGGAAAAGATTTATTACAATGGATGACCAGTGGTGGTCAGTTTCAATCCAAGTGATGATTTTGTAAAGTACTACACTGAAGGCGTGTATGATGGGAATTGTGGAACTTCCAAAGATGCACATGCAGTCGTTATTACTGGATACGGAACAAGTGACGATGGAGTTGACTACTGGAAGGTGAAAAATTCATGGGGGGTCGAATGGGGCGAACATGGGTTTTTCCGTATCAGGAGAGGTGTGAAAAAATGTAAGATTGGACAGCCTGATGGTATTTATTGGGGAATTATCTAAATTCTCATGGTATAATAAAATTATATTTATGGAATCAAAAATCAGAAAAAACAGACAGAAAAATGACTACATGTTCAATTTTAAATGTCCAAAATCCAAGCATTTTATTTTCATTACTGTTTTCACATATCATCCTCCAGTGTGTTTACTGAATTCTTTGAGAGTCGAAACATGGTTTTAGCCATCTCTTCTCGGTTTTTATTCTTCCTCCTTTTAATATCTTGTCCATTGACTAGAACGTGATACCGTTCATCCGGCTTCAGACCACATTTAAAATTCTGAAATTGCTCTCGATATTTTATCGGTTTGGTTGCAATGAGTTTTCGGCCCAGGGCAACAGGACAGGAGGCGTGACGAGTGACGTCATCACCAGAGCCATCTCGAAATTGATTGAACCATAGAAGAAGTGCTCCCTTCACCGGTTTTACTGCCAAGCCTAAAAATGGATATGCGGTGTATCCTCCTTTTTCAACGTCGGTTAACTACATATAAATAAAAAACCAATTATTATTGCAAAAAATCATACATTCACTTGTACAAAAGTTTGATGGGGAGTTTATTACTGTGATGATATAGTAATGAATAATAGTTAATAATTTAAACTACAAGTACGTACATAATGCATCCCATGCGCTATATATTGAAAGTCAGTGTGTGGGGTAACTCGAGTCGCCCAAGTATACGATTTTTGGTATAGGGAATCTGATGTTGACTTTTCTAGCGTATTGAGTCCAGTTGCATCCTTTAAATTTTGAGCAACGTTCAAAATTCCAAAAGGTGTGTTTAGACCATCCCAAACCCAGTTGATCACACCATATCCAATGTTTTTTATTATCAGTTTTTGCAGGGTTTTCTCATCCTTTGAACCCTCAATGATTTTGTCCATTGAAGAATTTCCAATGAAATCATAGATCATAACGATATCTGGATCATGACTCATGAATTCCATTTTTAGAGGTCCGATCAAATATCTCAAGTGGATTTTGTATTCGTACCAACAGAAAAGCCGCGATTTCTCTTCCAAGCTCTGCAAATTTATTGATGAATTGATTAGCGTTTCTTAGACATTACTATTCATTTCTATGAGATATTTGAGCAGTTTTTCAATAATAATTTTCAATTTTCAGTACCTGTAAATTATCTCCAGAACACACGCCCCAAAGTCCCATATGCATATTGAAATTCCCTCTCATTTTTTTATACAGGGTCGTCCTTCGTTTTTTTCGATTCTTAGGATATGAAAGACCTTCTTTACTGGCATCAAGTTCTAGTTGTTTGTCAAAAAGCCAGGGAGCGTGTGAAGATTGTATATGCTCGTCATTATGCTAAATATGTAAAATTTTGAATAAAATGCACAAAATTTGAAACCATTTGAAATTTGCACAAAAATTAGCAGTAAATCTTTGGAATTTTTTGGGATCCGGAATTTAGGAATAAAACGTACCAAAAATTTTGCATAGTCAAGTAATGACAAAACTTCTTCCTGCTGCTCCCTGTTTAAACTCTTATCACCGTGTTTACTCTTGTCCAAAGCTAATTCAGACCATTCGACACCGAGTGCAAAATAGTGAAGGTCAACAGCTTGTTGAGCAACTTCAAAACAATGAACTCCATCCAATTTCACACCAGTGTTGACATTTAAAATTTTTCCTTCACTAAACTGCAAAATATTGCAAAAAAATCTTAATAATATTCTCAATATTTTATATTATTTATGAGCCAAGTTTTAAAAAAGACGGTATGATTTTGAATAAATTCTTGATTATTTATTTACTTTATGAGTTGAAATGTCATAAACACGTTGAAGTTTCAAAATTCCCTCGGCTGCAAAGTCCAAGTCATTTTTATCCGGCCATTTCATATTTTTCGGAATTACTAGGGTCTTACCCAAGTCCAGTCTAAAGACTGGAGGTAGATTTGACGCTCTTGACAAACTGAGGATTGTGGACAAGCCAAGTGCATAACGTCGTAAAAGTCTGTATGTTGAAATGGGATTTCCAATAATTTTGGAAACTGTTTCTTTTGTAAGTCGTGGTAGAATTCGGCCATTACCACGTTCATGGTCCAAAATATACCTTTGTTAAAAAACAAATGAAGCACTGAGTTTGTTTGCAATTGTATAGGTCAAACCAAAAGTAAAGTATAAAAAAAAAATTAAAAGTCATTTGTATGCGTGTGCTTTTTGTTGATATTACTCATTGATTTCCTTTGGGATTTTAGATCCTTCTTTTATAATTTTTTCTCTCCCTTCAATAAAATACTGAACAATTTTAAAGTCAGACTCGACCAAAGTTTCAAGTAAGTTAACATCATCAGCATAAAGTTGATCGTCCTTTGTGGCTTTTTTGAAAAGCTCTGAATTCCCCTTCTCTTGTGTAGAAGACTCAGCTGCAACAAAGGTGACAACAGCGATTGACAAAAGCGTGGGCAAAAATGATAGCAGTAGTAATGACATGAAAGAGGTCATTATAACTTTTTCAGGTGTTTTAAACAATGCATGAAAAGTAGTACTATGTAGTTTCATTCTATGTATATAAAAGACTTTGTTATTGGTTGTAAAAACAATAGCATGCAAAATTAATACTTATACACATGTGTTTACGCATTTTCCTAGCATTAACCTGACAATACTGTACTAAATAGCAAACATGTGCGATTGTGAATAAGAGCAAGTAAGTTTATACTCATGGCGTTTTTAAATGATTTTCTTTATACAATTAAGCTGATGAACATTTTCTGTAGTTTTATTGAAAGGCATAAAAATAAAGTCCAAAATAGAGACAAAGCAAAATCTACAAGGGGCACTAGCTATGTATATAGTACATAGCTAGTGTAAAAACAAAAAAATCTAAATTGGAGAAAAGCACAATTTAAAATGAATTTTTCGTCGTGAATGAGTAAAGATGTTCAACTATATATGATGTAGACTATAATTTATAGTTAATTAAAGTTTATAAGTCTGCCACAGATGAAAAAAAAACCTAATGATACTATAATATGTATTATGCATCTCACGTTTATGCTTCTTTCTCAAAGGCAGCAATAATTGTATAGTGAGTGTAATATTTATAATTTATAATATTATATGAAACAAACAAACTCTAACTTTATTGAAACAAAATTTTTCGTACAAAAACACAAACCTGCTGTATGACTTAGGTATATTAGAAACAACTATTATAAAACAATAACAATTTCATAATTTATCACAGTTTTTGATACCTTCAAATATATAATGTCTAATACCTAATAAATTTTCTTACTGAAACAATCGCGTATTACTACCTCTTATTTCCTATACTATCTAAAATAACTATTGCGTGAATAAACGTAAACAAAACGAGAGCATTTTAAAGCATTGCTAAAATAAAAGTTAATCTCAACCCGATATAATATGTAATTAATAATAACAATGATATAACAATACAGCATATTTCTAAATGAGCAGCGAGTTTTGTATTTTGTATTTTGATCCGCATCATCACTAAACTATTCTTACTCATTAACTAAACTTGACATGTAAACTCTCCATGATATTTTGCATAGTGTCTCTTCAATGTCACTTTATGATTAAAACCAATATTCTTGCAGATTTCACAGTTGAACATTCTCACTTCTGAATGTAATCGACGATGGACATTTAAAGCGTCTGTTGTCTTAAAGCCACGTCTATAATTTGAAAGAAACATATAATATTATTAGTAAGTGATTGATATTACACTAAAGTTTGGGAGAGTACAATGGTATGAATTAAAATACTCTACTTGTAAAATGTTTTACTCTGGTTTTACACTCACCCACATTGTGTACAATGGTGTTTTCGGACATTCATGTGGATTGATTTGTGTTTTGAAAGAGTTCCAGATCCTTTGAATCCTATGACAATGAATAAAATTTATGTACGTGCAAAAAAATCCAAATACAAAATAATAGTAATTATAAGTTGTAATATATATATGAAATTAACTTACCCGCACCACAAATGTCACACTTAAAAGGACGCTGATTAGAATGTATATGAGCAACATGACGACTGAGGGCACCTCGAGTGTAAAATCCCTATAAGAGAGACAATCAAAATAGTCAAAATATTCCAGAGTTCAATTTTAGCTTAAAAAATTATATTATTATGGAAAGTAGCAAGTAGAATAACAAAAAGAGTATTAAAAAAAATTACCATTCCACAATGCTCGCACCTGTTGACAAAAAAAATATAATAAAGTAATTAATAATTATTCCAAATAATGATATAGTAAAATATTATATAGTCACTTGAAAACATATACAGTTAAATATAAATGAACAAGAATCGAAAAATAATAGTGCTTTTTTTTACATGTGACTCCTCTCTTCAACATGTCTTTGGACATGATGATCAAGTTCAATCTGTGTAGAAATTTTGGCTCGACAGTCATTATATGGACAGAGAAATGATGAATCACTCTCAATCTTCTTTACATTTGCATTCAAATAATATTTATTTCTGTGACTCTTTTTCTTAGGTGATGGGAAGGCTGGACATGTCAATACATGTTTCTTGAATAAGCACTTGAGGTCAAAGGTTAAAGAGCAAGTAGGAGCGGGACACTCGGTTGTTTCAATAACTACCCGATGGGCTTTTAAGCCATTTTCATTCTTTAATATTTGACCACAATCAACACACTCGATAGTTGGATTTTCTTGTTTAGGTAAAGCAATAGCTAGAGCTCCAGTAACATCATCATTATCACTGTTCTTGTTTATATTATTATTCTCATCATTTTCCTGATTGGTAGCTAGAGAGAGAGAGACTTCCATCTCTTCTTCTAATTTATTGGACGGTGTATCTTTGACGACTAATACTAATTGATTTTCTGCTTCTTCTTCTTCTACTTCAATCTCTTCCATCTGACATAGTTCTGATGATATGGATTTTTCTGGTATTTGTGGTAGTAATAATGGTGGTGGTTGTTGCTGTTGTTGATTTTTATCTTGTAGAATAGATTTCATCCTCTTTTGTTTTCTATTATTAGTATTCTTGATAAGTCTGGAGGAAGTAGTAGTAGTAGTAATAGATTTCTCACTAATATTATTAGTATTGCAGGTGTCAGAAAATAAATGTAGAGTAGGTGTCGGATAATGTAGAGGTAAAGGTGGATGATAAAGATGAACAAGATATGATGACAAGGTAGAGAAATCCCTCATGCATTTTTTACAGTAAATTGCAACTTCATCCTCATCAGCCAAACACCGATGATGATGACGACGCTCGTAAGGGAATGAATTGTAGTTAACTCTGTAAAATTATAAAAGAAAAATATTTTTTGGTGCTTTATTATACAAATGTTTATACGATATCATATCAAACAATAATATTATTTAATTTTCCTATTTTACTTTTTACTATATAAACTATATACTGTGCTATAATGTATAATGGTAATTTCAATTTGATCAAATGAAAAACAAAATTACATTTTATACTTACGATGAGGATGATGATGATGACCAACGGTTTGATGTACAAGATTTTTTCAGTGATCTAATTTTGAGACTGCTAAACTCGTCACCCGACTCCTCTGATTCTTCTTTTACATCTATTGTTGGAGGTAAATGATGATAGTTGAATTGTTTGAGATTTGGGACAATTACACTAGTTCTTCTGAGTTGATCTACTCTTCTATTAAAGTTCTCCATGATCAATTTTTAAAACAAACAAAACTAAACTAGAATTAGTACATTAGTAACAATGTCATATAATTAAGTTCAAAAATAAACAACAAATGAGAAAGAAAAGATAATTATTTTAATGAAACATCACAGCAAAAGTCAAAAATAAATAAAAAGTAAAATATAAAATGTGAGAGAAAATTTTCCTGTGTCCTGTGCTTAAAAATGTATATATGTAAATTTCAAGTAGTCAAGGATTTGCAGACACTGAAAAATTTTATGCATGTCACATGAAACGTGAATGAAAAAAATCTAAGCTCTCTCTCTCTCTGATACACACACGCTAATCGCTATAATAGCAAATACACCATAACAATTTAAAAAATATCAAATTTAGCAACAACAAAATTGTACAACGATTTTTTGTCTTTTTTATATAAAAAATGGGCATCAAGCACATTATAGTTTATTTCAGTACAAAAAACAAAACTAGGTATTCAAAAAAAAAAGACTGAAGACTTGAGGTGTAGGTATTACATGTTAAGTATATGAGTAAATGCTGACTTAGATACATAATATTTTATGTATAATACGTGTTTTAGCAAGTATAATAATATATATTATTATTGTTGGTCTGATATTTTCATAGACTTTAATAAAGCTAAAACAGCAGCTTGCTCCGCTTTTTTACGATCCTTGTCCCAATAAGTGCTGCCATACCAAGTCCTTCCTTCATCAATAGATACAAGTGCTCTAGCCCTTCTCTGTCGTCTTTTTAATTTGTATAAAGGTGGTGGAGCTTGGCCGATAGCATGGTTTTGTCTATACATCTTTTGGAGATAACGTGAAAGAACACATTTAGGTAGAGTATCGGGTGTACCACGGTAGACTGAATGCCTAAATTTAAAATCGTCAACGATGGTCACATTGTGCATACTAACTTCAGGGAAATCTCTAGTAAAATCTGTTTTGGTCCGCTTCTCCAGTTCTTCTTTCCTCCTTGCTGTGACTTGATCGTAATGTTCTTTGACTCCAAATAGTTTACTGTATTTACAAACAAAAATATATTATTATATAGAGGCTTATAATTCTTCATTATTCATGTAATATTGTCTTTTGATTTTCTATGATTATTTTTCTACACCACATACAAATAAGATATTGTACTAACTACTAGCAATATAACATATTAAAATACTTGTAAAAATATACATAGTATGTACACTATAAATATTTACGTACCATAATTCAGGCATAAAACAAGCATCAAATATTTTTTGTTTATCTTCTTTATCAAATCTTTTCCTTCGGATTAAATTCTGTACATTAAACTTGGTATTAGCTATATAATTGTCATAGTCAACACATAATTTTAAATAATCGGCAATAAGTTCTGGTGGTTTTATTCTTCCTTCTTTTCTGAATATTGAGGGATTCCATTGAGCTGCTCGAGCTAACATTACGCTACTACATTCTGTATCTACTTTAAATTGTTGAGCCTCATGATATTGTTTTATCTCTTTTGAGTTGCCACTAAATAATAAAAAAATAAACAAAAATTTATTAATACTTTAAAAATAACTCTCCATATAATATCATAAAACATTCTTTCTGTAGTGGTGTAAACTTGTGACGGTGTACTTTTTATAATTCATAATATAATTACTTTGCAATAACAGGAATAGTGAGACTCTTTGAAATGGCTTTGATAAAATCATTTTGATTTGGTCCATCTTTATCAGCTTCTTTTGTACGACCATGAACAGCTAATGCAGACACACCACAAGATTGGATCATCTCACATAATTTAAGGGTATCATCCAATGAAGGAAAAACTCGGATTTTACACGTCACAGGGATTTTGGTATTTGAAACTAAATTGGTAAGAATATCTCTAATTTTTTCAGGTTGACTCATAAGTACAGCACCAGTTCCACCTAAACAAATGACAAACAAGCACACACAAAGTGATCAAAATGTATTATTTCTTTGTCCTTCTTTCAGTCACTGTGCATATTACAAAAACCCAAAATACACTGTGCGGATTACTGAGAAAGTATTTTATGCAATAAAAAAAAACAGCATACCAATATTATGAGTAGTAAATAACTGCAAGTCATGAAAGAATGTAAACAAATAAAATTATATATAGATCATAGAGCAATGTTCACCATGTACAGCGTAATCTTTTGGACAACCCATATTGACATCAATTCCAGCTACATCATTCTCTCTATAAATGAAAAAAAAAAATACAAAATATTTCTATATTATTCATTATTATTGGCACAAAATGAATCTATAGTATGTAATAGCAACCAAAAATAATTTACTTACACAAGCTTAGCACATTTTAATGCTCGATCAGGACAGGCTGTACCAATTTGGACAATAACTTGTGCCTTTTCCTCGTCACAAGTACGGAAAAGGACTGTACCATCACTCTCATCTATAAAATCTACCGTTTTCATTCCATCTATAAAAAAAAAGTAACAAACAATTCCAATCTATAACATGTGAAGTTAAAAGAGGATTATTATGAATGTTATATGATTAAGTAGTTTTATTATAATTATAGCTCACACACCATTTACAACTCTAGTAGTGCTGGCCAATTCCCAGTCAATAAGTTCTTCGGTGTAAACTAAATCTGCTCCGTATCTTAGAGATAAAATCCGAATGGGAAGAGTCCCGACTCTTACCATCTATAATAATAACACAAAAATGTTAACTCTAACGCAGTAAGTACTTATGATTTATTATATCCCATAAAAACATCAAAGACTAAGAATAATTCTGTATTCATTTATGATGTAATAAAATGAAAGGAAAAAAGAGAGACTTACCGGGGCTAAAATAATTTTATGTCTATATTGTTCTGGATTAAAATTAGGATATGATATAAATTTAGATGTACGATTTAACTTATTCTTTTTATGGTTGGTGACTACCTTTATTTTTAATAGACCTAATTGTCTCTTTAAATAATTATAAATCACAGTCATTTTTTAATGATACACATGTGTCTGCATTCAATTTCAATCCCATATCTAATACATGTACATATTTTTCAATTTTCGTATCCAAAAGAAGGAGATCTTTACTGTGCTGAAACTTGATCAATACGCAAATTTCTCACAACATTCGTTCAAAAGTGTGTAATGTGTAATAGTTCAGTGCATAGGGGATTGCGGGGCATAAATCCGCAGGGGTAAAAATCCGCACTCGACATTTTTTGATTTTTATCCAAAAGTACTGAATGAAAAAAATTGAAACTTTTACCCTTTTAACTTCGTTTACTTTGCCATAGAATAAGGGTACTGAGAAGTTTAAGAAACGGCGTTTAGTACGTTTAAAAATTAAAAACAAAAAACGTATGTTTTTTCACTCAGTTCACCGTGCAAAGCAAAAAACATGAGTTGGGAGAATCGACAATATGCAAAAACGGCAGAGCCCAAAAATCTGAAAAAATTCACAGCAAGTCTCCAAATATGGCTGCACATTCCCATGTCCTTGAATTTGCTGTGACATTCCGGGTTCAAAAATGGTGACCCAGAGAAAAGTAGAAAAAAGTTTAACATTATCAGGGGCAAAAATCCGCATGTTTTCAATCGCGTTTTTCTCAAGATACAGACAACTTCCAAGATTTCGGTGATAGTAGCAATTATGTACGTTTATTTAACTTTAATATTGTGGGGATGGAAAATTTTTAGATTGCGAATTGACATGGTGGCAGAGGAAAGTGTGAGGAGACGTTTTTTCTTTCAAAAAACTACCTTTCAAAAATCACTGAAAAAGTACTGATAAATTGCAAAAGTGTCTAGTTTTTTGATACAGATGTGTTGAACACATTACTATCAACTAATTTTGATAAATATCTTTTGATGAATGTGGAAGATAACGTCAGAAAAAATTCTTGAAAAGTGCGGATTTTTGCCCCACACAATGTTAAGAAACTTGACTTTTTCAGACCCCCCTCCCACAACGAAGGAGTAACTTATAAAATCACAGAATACCATATTCTGGTAGCCAAAAGTATGTAGTTTTATGCTACATTGCGATGGACTGCATGTGATGTCCCTGTTAATTGTAATTAAATCAAGTTTAAAATGCGGATTTATGCCCCGCAATCCCCTACTCACCTTCAGTCTCAAATATTATGAACACAATTGTAGATAGAATTAAAGACACTTTTCCCCACATTTTACTATTTTAAAATGTCTAAATTTAGCGTACAATCTGCACTGTTTATACCACCATTTTGTAGGCAATCCAATTAAAATTACGCATGCTAGACAAACCAAGTTTGTACTAATAATGACAGCATAACCTTTTTCAATTCCTGAGCAGAGTGCAAACAGAAAATTGTTATGAAAATATATTTTCACTAAATATAGAGCAGCAGAAACAAGAAACTAGAAACCAGAAACGTGCGTGTGTTGACTATTGAATATTGAGCAGTAAAAGAAAATTCTGAGCCTTTTTGTTTGCAAACTGTGTATGCATGTCTGCATTTTGTATTTTCTTGTGAGAAAGGTCTCTTTTTGGGCTTATTTGGAGAGAATATAATACGTATACAAAATACAAAACATAGACAAAACAAATACTTAATATGATACTAAAATCTAAAATATACTCGTAAAGTATATTGTACCAGAAGCTGTAGCCAGAAATTGTTATACATATTATGAGAATGCAGGAAAACCGAATACGAGTTTCGATCCAAACTATGGTTAAGTTAGTGAAGTGATGTTTGATGTTCTTGAACTGATACACGAGGAGGCTTTTGGCTTTCCTCTTTTCGTCACGGAATGAATGAATGAAATGGCACACATACTTACACACTACACACATACATATGAAAATCGGAGGCGGAATTGGAATTGCCAATTTGCATGCATTCAACATTCTACTAAAAATATACATATTCGTAAACACAACAGCACGAGAGTGTCGAGAAAGGAGCCGCTTGTAGACTGTATGAGACTGAGGGCTGAGGAGAAGAGAAAGCATGGTGAAAGCTGAAAGCATTAATGCAAAATGCAAAACAGAAACAATGTAGACAACGTACAAGCGAATGAAAATAAAGTGCAGAGTCTGGTGTCTGGTAAATATTTTGTGAACAATGTGTATAGTGTATACATTTTAAACATGGTACATTTTTACATGCACACACATTAATATGATCAATCATAAAAGCCATATGGAAATATTCGCATGCTCTTCATGTCAAATACCGATTTTAGACCTGTTTCTTGTTTCTGCCAAGTTTTTGAAACAGTCAACAGTACAGAATACAAAATACAAAATACAGTAGTATATGGCTAATGTCCAATGTACAGGTATAATATTATCCTGTTAAGTTTATGTATGTTGTACAATTTACAGCCATGTAAATAGAAAAAATGTATAAGTAAATAGAGAGTTCACAGTCAACTGATCACTTTCCTATTACTGCTTTTATCCTAATGCCCTCCATTATATTTTATTTATATTATGCACAAATTTTTTTTAAACTATACACCTTTCACTTGTTATATATTTATGAGAAACGAGAATCTACAATGTACAGTATACATAAACTTTGCTTCACCTGTAGTTCGAATAGAAACGTTTCCGACATGAACTCACCGTTCTCCATTAGGCCGATTAATTATTTGAAAAACATCATGTGTCTTTCATTCTTGTACTGGATTATAGAAAATGACATAGTTTATAATAGCAAACTGATGTACCGTTTATTTCCAACGTCCAAATTCCAACCCGTCGTTAAATTAAGCATTATAGGATAAAATCTGAACCACCTGCGAGACATTTTAGGCTAATGTGCTCGGATAAAATATTCATTAAAAATTCCTTCCTCCAAAATGATGTCGACTGCAGTCGATAATTCCTACAGATCGATGTGCAAAGTGCAAAACGACAGGACAGGAGATAACGATACAATGTTGCGGATTGCGGATGCAAAATTTCATCCATGAAATGTGCATGATATTTGATATTCACACACATTGTAAATTGTAAATTCTATAAACAGTACACAACATGTGTATTGTGTATTGTGTGTGATGTATGATGCATAAAATGATTTCTAAAAATTTTGGGAGACATCAAAACTGTTGTTATGGGAATTTTAAAAAATTCCCATGGGAGCTTTTTGGCATGTTTTTCGTCGTTCTTGTGATTCTTGATTCTTGATGCTTGGCTTGGCTTGTGATCTTCAAGTTTCAAGTCTATATAAAGTCTAAAATGAAATGTAAATAGAAAATAGATTCTAATTTCTGATGAGTTTTGTTTTATGTTCCGAGTTGAGTTCCGAGTCCGTCCGAGGTCCGAGGATTTAAATTCAAGATCGTAAAATAAAGTTCCCCAAGAAGAGCCAATCTACTGAACCCCCAGAAATATTTTGTTCATAAGTGACAGCTATTTCATGATGTAAGATGTAACAATACTTAAGAATGAAGACTCAAGGCTTCAACTTCTTTCGATGTGATTGAATGGCTGCAAATTATAAAGCTGGTCAGGTAATGATTAGTAACTCCACTCTACTATACTATTTAACTGTACTACTGACTAGACTAGTTAGGGTTTAGTGAAAACTGAAATTATTCTTTGATTTTGACAGTTTAATGACGCGTTTGATCCCAGGAGGCTTGGTAATTGGGAGATTAAACCAAAGGAAAAAACCAAAGAGTCCAATGACACCAGCAAGAGTAGAAAGAAGCCTTTTAGTTCCAAAAATACTCCAGTGTACAGAAAAAGTTTCAGCCAACATCCTGCTCCAAATCCAAGTCCATTTGAGACTCCTCATGTGGTTGCTACTCCTGTACCAAAAGACAGTCGTGCTGCTCCTTACGGAAGACCACGAGTGTCGCCTAAATTTAGGAGTGGAAACCCCGATTCCATCTTACCGATTGGCCTTCCAGTACAAGATATTATAGCTGGTCAAATTTATCCAGATCCCAATTCTAATACAAACTCTGCAGCTAAAGCACATAATCCAAGATACCCGACAAAACTGAGCAATAGAAGTGAAATCAACCAGGATCCACTATTGAAAAAAATTAAGAGTTACCATCTCCCTGTAATCTGGATCGTTGGAGAGCCCACGATCCACATTAAAAATACTGTAATTTATAATGATCATTGATATTTTATTGATAATAATGATTAATGATAATTATTATGTGTTGATCATTCAAAATTAATGATCAAAGTTGAGGATATATTTTACAAATGTTTTGAATCATTCTAAAATGAACAGGTTAGAACTTTTTGCAGCCAACTTGCTCTATCTCTCGACTTCAAATACATAAACTTGGACGATAAAATTGGAGAATGGTTTGAACGACAACTGCTCAAAACACCTGTGAAGTATTGGCACGTATTTCAACAAAAGAAGAACAAGCTTAATGATTCATCCTCCAATCAACAGCCACAACCACACCCACTTTCACTCGTCCCTTCCAAAAAGGGTACAAAAATCAAAGTCGCCTGCCGACTCTCAGATTCACTTCAAGCTCTAGCAGACTCTTTTGATCGATCCAACCGAAAATTATACAAAATTAGAACAAATGTCATAAATAAAAACGGGAATCCATCTTCAAAATTCAAGACTTCTATTTTGACAACAGGAGAAGAGGCGATGCAGGGGGTGATGAATGACTCCTATCTCAATTATCCTAGTCATCCAATCGGTGAAATCCACTTGGACACTCGAGAACCCCTGAAAAGAGATAAAATAATGGATCTACTAAAATATGCCATGATTGAGAGTATACAGTCAAAGGGATTTATTCTCGATTGCGGTTTTATTGATCGGATGGACTTTTTGAGATTCAAACAGATTTTCTACATGCCAACAGTGGGTGTCTATTTTACAGAGTCAATAGTTGACAAAGAAATGACTCACTTCACCAACTATACAAATAATTTGAGTAATAAACAGAAAATCCTTCGAAGTGCAATGGAAGAAACGGAGAAAACTATCAGTGCAAAAGTGAAACTCGTCAAGCCAAAATATTTTCGCAGGAGAGGAGAATTCATTTTCATAAAAATAAAAAATATAGACAAATTACAGAGCAATAGCGTCTGGAAAATTTCCATAAAAATGAGGGTACATTCTACTTGAGTCTTGAGTTTTGAGGTTATCTGTTATCCGTATTAATATTTGCGTTTTGTGTAGTAAACAATCGGGTTTTTAACAATAAAAATATGAAAACATTATGATTATTTATTATTATTGGTAAAAACAAGATTTTTGAAAAGTAGCCTCATTTTTATGGAAATTGAAGACTGTTTGTTAAAATTGACGCATGAACTCAATGGGTTCTCTCTTCAGGACAAAACAGTACTCATTCATTGAAGCTAATAATCTCTGTGACGAGTTCAAAGACAGGATTGTTCGAGTGGTGAATGCAGAGAATTTTACACGGTAACAGTTTTTATTTAATTAAAAATAAAAATAAAAATAAAATAAATAAAAAATAAAATAATAAGCTTGAAAATTGATCATTGACTTTTGATTTTTAATTTTTATAAAGGATGTTTTTGTGCTTTAATTTTTTTACAGTCCAACGAGCAGATTTATAACGTCGCTTATTCGAGCTCATTTGAAATCATCTCCAGAATCAGTACAAGAAAATGATGGAGAGGAAGAAGAATTTTCGTATCAAGAAAATAGAAACAGACTAAAAGTCAACGATGAAATCAGTACATTGTCATTCACTGAATCAAAAAAGAAACTTTTGGAGCTAATCAGAGATCATCAGGATGATTTCAAGATTTTTCAACAAAATGAAGAAAAGTTATTAAATGGCAAGCAACAAAAAACCGGACCATTCCTTCTCCCGCATATTAATAATCCAAATTCCTTCCATACTTTGAAAGATCAAAAGCTAAAAGGAAAATGGGAAAAATCAGGATATCCACAATTATTTTTGAATACTCATTCCTTGCCTAAAATTGACAAGGAAAAAGGTCCTGAAAAAAATCCAATCAAACCAACGACGGTAAAAAACGGTATTCATTCCACTATTCAAAGTTCACAAGAAAAGATTGATCAAGTGTTTTTCAAGATCAAGAGTAAAAACTTACCTATAATTTGGATTTATGGTTACAAACAATCAGTCATTGCTCGAAATCGTACTCATTGTTGTAAATTCCTTGCCAAGTTCTTTGACTTCACCTACATTCAAATGGACGACGAGATTCTAAAGTGGCATCGTTATTATCTCAAAGACTATTGGGATCAATCCAATGAACCAGTAGAGGATTTACATGACTTGATATTTCATCGTGCCAAGAGAATTATAAGAAAAGTGATTCCCAATGTCAAGACATCCAAGGATTCATTTCTCTCCACTAAGGAGTCATGTCAACTCATTAAATTTGCCATGATCCTATCAATGCCAACAAATGGTTTCATTATAGATAATTTTCCGAATTCCATCAAAGAAGCGTATGTTTTTGAAAAGGAGCTCTATCCTTCACTCATTGGAATGTATTTTACCAGTGCTTTAGCCCAAAATCAGCAGAGTGGAAATCCGAATTCCAATTCAAATTCAAATGGAGGAGGAAATAAAAATAAAAGTCGTAAAATTGATATTCAACTTCCAAAATATTTCTTAAGAGATCCCAGCACCGGTACTGGAAATGGCACTGGTTCAGAAAATGATTTGAATGCCCTCTGTCATGAGTTCCGGAGGAAAACAATCAAGATTATCAATGTGGAGGATTTGAATGAAACGGGGATGGAGGAAATTTGTGGGATGGTGAGTAAACACTTGAGAGAAGCAAAACGAGCAGTTAAACTTCAAGAACTAGAAAAACTACGATCAAGCTCAGTCCACATGAGCAATTCACCACATGCAAATCAAAATAAATATCAAAGTTCCAATCATCCAAATAATCTAAAATCTGTACAAGATAAATATACACAACCCGAAATCATTGTGATTAAACATGTGAGTTTACCCAATAATCTAAATGTGGTTCATAATACTGCACCCGCCCACTCTGTAATCAACGGAAAAACCATTCTACCAAACTACACTCGAAAAAATGATCAAACTCCGAATCAGAATCAAGATCAATCTGGATCTGGAAATGACAAAGACCTGAATAATAAAACATATTCAGCAGCCTGGAAAAATTGGGAACAATTGAATGGTATGACAATGAGAAAAATTCATGACAATTCCGTTCCCCTCAAAACTCGAGAAAGGAGGAGAAGCAGAATAAGAAAAATTGACGTGGGTGTAAATGTGAATAACGTGGTTGAATACAAGAGGAAACCTGTAAAGACTGCTGTAAAAGCTATTATGACTGAGGAGCAAAAGAATAAAGGGGCTCAGGGGAGTAAAAACCTCCAAAAGAGTAGGAAGAAGCAACATGTGAGTGTTGTTAAATTGTGGGAGGCGAATTTTAGGGAAAAGCCTTTTGGCCGCTTCAATTCTTCAGAAGTGGATACACGGGGAATTATGCAATCAAAGAAATCACAACGAAACAAGTCTAAATCTAAAGACAAGAATGAAAATGACAACGGGGATCAAGATTTAAATGTAGATGTTGAAGAATCCTCAATTTATCTCGGTGGTGATGGAAGTGATGATAGTGATGATGCGGAGAATTACACAGATTCAAATCTAAATTTGCAAATGAGACACACTGAATCAGTACCTGGACGACAAAAGATGAATGGACATGGTAACAAATTTAAAGCAAGAAGAGTTCAGTCTCAAGGTGCTAAAGAATGGAGTCTATCTGATTTCTACTATGTTATCAAAAACTCGGATGACGTTCAAAAAGTTGCTGGTAAAGATAATGTTCAAACTAAACCTGTACATCAGGTCAATGCTTATGGACATGAGAACGACAATGTTACACAGGTGAGTGAGGTTCTACCTTCGTAATTGTTCTAAGAGCTATTAATCATGAATTGTGTGTATAGAGTAAATATTGCAAAATACACATATTTCATTTATTCTACGCTTTGTATTTAAAGTAGTAGTAAGTAGTAAGGTATGATCAACTTTGATAAGGCACCTTGTTTTTTCTCAGAAATTTTCTACACATGGAGTCGATAAAGAAGTTCATGAGAAACCTAAAAATCAAAATGAAATGTTACCTGTAAGTACTTATTGAGTAAAAATCAAAATGAATGAGGAATTATAATTTACAAATGCATACTGTAATACGAATGGCTGTGTTAAAATTGGAAGACGTTTTACAAATCTCAGGAAATCTCAATGCCAACAATCTACGAGACAGCCAACAGTTCCGAGGATGATTTTGATGATGATGATGACGACGAAGATGATGAAACTTCAAACAACCGCTCGTCAAAGACGTCAACAATACAAGGAGTTGTATTTGGTCCAAAAGGGGTAATTTCAGCACCCGATTCTAGAACTCGTGCAGTTGTCATCTCAGAGCAATTTTCACCAATACAAATTGCTATCAATGTGAGACAGTCTTAAGCTTTCAATACTTTCCAATAATTCATTGCTTACTTATGATTTATGTTGGCCTCTGTGGCTTTTAGTTTTTTTACTGATGCATTTGAATTTGGATTTTAAATATGGGAATTATAATCTTTTCTTTTTTGTCCTGATTGATGAACACAGAAACTGAAAGAGCCTAAAGCAGATCTAGTTGACGCAACAACAATGACCACTGAACCGACGAATACCAATATTAAAAAACAGACGGTTCGTTTCATTTTTTATGATTCTGCTTCATGTTTCATATTTGCTAAAATCAGTAGTCATTAACCATTAATATCCCATACAAGTAAGAACGCCCGTCAAACAACGGGTAGAATGTGAGAGTTTTTTGAAATCCGTATCCGATGGCTCAAACACCTATAACATACGTTACTAAATTTTATAACCTTAATGCAAATTGGCCATTTCTCTTGGTCACAGTAATAGCCATTTCTGTTAGCCAGAGTAATAGCTATTTCTCTTAGCCAGAGTAATAGCCTTTTCTCTAGAGTGTGACTCGGGCCGCCATGCCACCGGATACGGATTTTACAAGTTTTTAGGATCTGCGGTGTGCTTTCAACTACCTACTTAGCCCAGTTGAATAATTTAGGATAGAATAAGCACATTCTAACTTTCTGTTTTTGATTTTTATAGGAAAACAAGGTTTTGGAGCAAGAAGTGGAAAAATCACTGGAAAGTGGGAGAAAGAGAAATGCCGCTGGAAAGCTTTGGTCCGGTTTCATCTCCCGTTTTCGTCGATCTTCTAAACGTTAAATGGACCAAAGCTCAACTTGTAGACTGTAGACTATAGCAGTTCACAATATAAATAGCACATTATGTTTTGACAATAAAGGCGCCATAGCCCAGAGTGCAAGAAAACGTCATTAAATTTCTGATTTCTGTTGTATATATGCATAGTATATGTTTGTACTGTATGTACAGTATGCATGTACTGTGTGCAGTGTGTAGAATCTGCACTGTAGATATAAACCGTAGATAAAAATTATTTGATTGCATTTAATCTACTAAATGTTTAGAGCGTTGCAAGGTTCAGTCACACCAGCTGAAATTGATGATATTGATGAAGAACTTCAAGAAGTAGTCATCTTAATTGAGCTGTTCAATCAGCTCAATTGAGATGACCATAAGAGATCAATTATCATTGATCTGTTAAAACGAGAACTAGAAAGAAGTCCAGTCATCGGGATAAAAATTGGAAATTTCCTTACATTGGGAAGGACAAGTATAGTCCTGATTTTGTTAATTTTAGTGTAGAAAATGTTGTAAATCTGCTAGTCACATTCCCATAAGTAATTAGATAAATAGCTTTATAGCATGTGCATTAGTGTACAGTTTACGGTGTAGGTTCCAGACATATATTATAGAGTTAAAATTGAAACATATTCATTGCAAATAGTATTACTAATATTTTGTGAACATATAAAAGAAATAATGTTTCACGTATGGTATAATTTGATTATTTTACATCGGCTAGTTAAGAGTAAAAGAAATGTATTTTGTACTTCACAATGCACTGCACACACGCGTATTACACCTATATATAGTGTAATGTTTAATTTTAGATTAGGTATGTGATGTGATACAATATAATATTTTGCTAGATTATAGGTGATTCCCAGGTACGAAAAACAACATCATGAAAGTGTGCAGCTTCATTGACGTTTTTAATCTAAAATCTAGATAAATAGTAGGAGAGATAAAACATTAAAACATACATAGCTTCTGTAAAGTACTGATTACACTATTACACTGATTGGTAAATGTGACGCAAACAAAATAATTATAGAAGTGAACATGATACTATATTATTCTACTGCTATAAAAATCATAGTTTTCCTGATACGTTTATACTTTTAAAATCTTAACCAGTAGTGTATTTTGTCTAATATATTCTGATTTCTGAAAATATTTTTTGTGAAAACTGTGTGTTACATACATAAAATTATTATGGAAATAAAATATTATTCTCTGTGTGCTGTATAAAGTACAAAAAAGTTATTGCTTATTGTTTAGTGCTTACAAATTGCAAATGCATTATTTCCTGTACTATACAAAGCAAGTTCATAAAAAATCAACGTTGAAAATGAGTTGAGTACATATAAGAAATTTTTAGTTTCCTTTATTTCACTCATGAGTCACAATGAGTCATAACAATTCATAAAACTGTCTATGCATGGCTATTGTTGACACTTGTTCAAATCTTTTCAGACATGACTACTTGTTTTGCGTGCAAAAAACCTCGTTCAGGATCCGGACTAACGGCGAAAGACAGATATTTTCATAACGCTTGCTTCATTTGTTGTGGTATGTACTAGTATTTCCCTTCCAAATTCATTTATAAGTAAATAAATACTCAATTTGTCGTGACAGTGTTTAAAAATATACATACTGCTCAAAATCATTTCAACAATTATTATTTTCACTTTTCACTACAACTACTTTCAGATTGTAAGACTCCATTATCGGGGAAAACACACTATTTGCAAGACAATTCTTACTACTGTGTTCAAGACTATCAGAAGAGATGGGGAGTAAAATGTAAAGCTTGTGGTCTTTATATAGACGTACCTTATTCAACGGTTGGCGACCTCTCATACCACAATGAATGCTTCAAATGCTGTGGTAAAAATTTTAGACCAACATGTAAACAAACAATGTTATGAAATAACATTTTTTGTGTTTTGTAAGTGATGTACAAATACTTTTTTAATTTATTTTTAGTTTGTTGCAAATCACTTGCCGGATCTCGTCACCACACACAAGATGGGCAATATTACTGCATACCAGATTATCACAAAAAGTTTGGTACTAAATGTCACACTTGTAAAGAATACCTGGTTGGTGAATTTCATACGGCGGAAGGTCGATCATTTCATGAAAACTGCTTCAAATGTGAATGGTGTGAAACTCACTTTCCCCCAAAGGCTAAATATTTCCTTTCTTCTGATGGCCAGGATATACTATGCTCCTCCTGTCATAATCACACAAAAGAGTCTTCAAATTTGACCAGCAAACCCTTGTCACCGTCTCTTCCTTCCAACCAAAATGATCAGAGGATAACTGAAAGACAGACCAACACTGAGAACTTTAGCAATGCTAAATCCTCAAAAACTGTAGCTGGACAACAAAATTTTAGTAAAAGCCCAACTGTCAAAACAAACGATAATTGGCGAGATAGTTTGAAAGGATTTAGCAGCCAGTGCAGTCTTGAAGAGAAAGAAAAATCAAAGTCTCAAGGTGGATCAGTTATAAAAAAGCTGGATGTCCATTCAATGAAAATGTTATACAAAGAAAGTACTAATGAGAGACAAAGTGGCGGGGCATCGACTAGTAGAGTGGGTGAAAGTACTTCAGGGATAAAAAAACCTGGAAAACTGGATGATAAGAAATTGACATTATTTGAAAATATGCTACAAAAAAATGTCCAAAATCCAAGCTCCTTACAAACAACTACTCCTAAAAGAACTTCAGTTTTAATTTCCCCACCGGTGAGCTTATAAATCTTATATGTATACATATTTAATTAGTTACAAAAAAGTGCAAGATACATCATGCCTATAGGAAATAAAAAATACTCTATAATATATTGTCTATTATTGTATGTATATACACTTTTTCTGTCATTTTCAGGTTACTCCAACATCACCAGCAACTTCCAGTCAAGACAAAGGCCACATTACAAATAGCGAAACAACGGCGTCATCTTCTTCAATGTCTTCTTCTGAATGTGCTATTTGTTTTGATAACCAGGTAGAAAATATTTTCATCCCATGTGGACATGCCGCCCTTTGCACAGGATGTGCTGAAGAATACAAAACTTCCAAAGGTCCGAATTTAGATTGCATTATTTGCAGAACACCAGCTACTGGCATTTTCAAAATATACAAGACCTGAGTCAAGTGTGTGGGTTTTAAACTTGAATAAATAAAACGGAATGTTTTTATAACCAAAAAGTACTCATACAAGGATCCACAAAATATAAAAATTGAATGTTTCCTAATTTTTTGCACTTCAAGTATGTAGTAGATTGTGTGTAGCTATAAAAATTACATAATGAGATTCCTGTGTCTTTTGATTTTTGATAGTTGATGTACTGACGCGAAGGTTTATGTATTTCACTCATCTAAAAACAAACATGTATACTGGCGTGCTTGCGTGAATTGTGATTTTCACATCTTTTCCTGCAGAAAAAGAGTTTAAGTTAAGAGTAAAAATACATATTGACGACTTATTTGCTATTTTTCATTTGTATTTACATTATATTTTGTAACATCTTTGTACATTATATGTAATTTATTATAATGATGATGATGATTACTGAGAATTGAAACTTGAAATATAGTCCTGATGTGCACAATATAATATTTTCAGTGTGACTGTTTTATCCTTTCATTCACTTTTTTACTTGTAAAAGATAAATGATATGTTTTTACATGTTTTATTTACCAATTTTACGCGAAATCCCAGTAGAAAGTACAGATGCACAATAATCCTTTGCATTCTATAGAATGCAGATTATGTTACAAGGATTTTATAGGAAGATCTTTACGTGTAAACTGTGCTACTAGTAAGTACCTAACGACTTGTCAACATTTGAGATTTGACCATTTAAAGTTTAGCCTCTAGTCCTTCTCATTTGTACATATGTATATGAATGTAGTTTTATCAGAAAAACTGTATGGGTCAAAAGTTATCGACAGTTTCATATGAGCAGCACACTGAATGTTGTACACATGTTATTATACATATGTCTTTTAACAAGGTAACACTTTAATTAATTATGGTATAAAAAGTTCATAAATCATCAACAAATATAAAGATTAAAGATGCAAATTACAGAGAAAAGACAAAACGTTTCTCAGGAAGTTTTATGTCACTACTAAACGTTTTTTTTTGTACGCTAGAAGCGGTTGTGTATTCAAAAGAATTTGTGCCAGTTCGAATTCAGTCTGCAGACGTCTTCGAATTTTTTGGACTAAACCTATTTTTTAATTCCATTTAAATTTCAAGTTTTTAAGTTTTAAGTGACAAACAACATTTGACCTGTGGTGTGAATTCCACACTGTAAGAAAAAGATTTGAATTCAGTTTTTAATTTTAGCCTAAAGTGACTTTAATCTTTAATTTTCAACACTCAAATAAAACACAGGTAACGGGATTCGTAATCTTATTTCACATAATATATTATGTATTTGTGTACTTTTTAGTCAAGATGTTAGTATAATTGATAATATTCATAACAACATTTAATGTAATATACTTATTATGCAGATCATTAAAAATTAAAAGTAATGAATATGAATTATTAGCATGATTCTCCTTACATTTAAGTATACAATACATATATACACACTTCCCGTTTTGGTTCTAAATCTTTTTGTTTTTTTTTTCAGATTTGTATGTTGTGTTTTGGATTCTAAAGATTGAAAATGTCGATCCAACTCAAAAAAGTTTATTTGGCTACAAATTTGGAATCTTTAAATTTTAGAGCTTTAAATAATAAACAATCTTTAATAGCAAAGGAATCACCGAAATCGTACGTTTCCTAATTACATAACACCTAGTTTAGAATTTTTAGTGTTTAATGTAAAAAGTACTAATATAGAGTATTTATAATCATTCAAGTATTTTAAAAATGTTACCAAATCATAATAATTAATGAAGGTTATTGACATTTTTCTAAATTGATTTTAAATGCAGATTATTCAAAATTGCACAAACTCTATTTGAAGAAGCTCTTAAAGCTGAAGGTTGGGAAAGAGATGAAGAAAAAGCATATATCATCTTTTTGAGATATTTAAGCACTGTTATTCAAGTTAAAAAAACCAGTCTAAATGTATCACCATCTGAAAAGAAATACTGTGATGAAATATTGGAACAAAATAGAAGTAAAATATCAGAAGCAACAGGTCATGTCGAAAGATTGAAAAAGAGTCTCAAAACACGATATGATATTATCAATGCAACATCTTCTTCTTCAACGAATAATGCACCAAATAGTACTGCCTCATGTCAGGATACCTCGTCACGCACTTCCTCTTTTACTTCCGCCATCAAAAAAACACCATTGGAGAATACATCATCATTTACACCATCATTTGATCGTAATTTAAAACCAAGTAGAAGAAATTCTGTACCAGAAGCAGACCAGCAACAACAAGAAGACGGATCTCATGTCAGTAGTGAAAAAAGCATTTCTGCTTGTGTATGGTGTGAAACTCCTTTTCAATCAGATTCTTCATCTTTTCTTTCTTCCGATGGTCAGGATATTATTTGTGGTTCATGCTATAATTGTACAATGGGTCATTTTGGGTCATCACAAATAATCAATTTTAATATTCATAACAGTAATGTAACTGTTGTTGAAAATGGTGCTGCTGCTGCTTCTTCTGCTAGTAATTCACCGGGTTCAGTTCCAGATACTAGTAGTTGGTGTACTTTTTTTGCTGATTCTTTTACCAATCATTGCAATATTGGAAGTAGAGATGGTGATAATTGTTCAGAATTGAGAGCTAAGGAGTTTGGAAATGACTTTGGAAAACATCAATTGAGTACTCCTTCAGCTGCATTGGTAATTGGTAACATAATATTATTTATTACAAAATAAAATATATAAAATATAATATTCTTCATATTATGAAATGTGGTGCTTTGTATACTTGTTTTAATTTTATATGCAAATAAAAAAATGATTATTATTGATTATTTATGTTAATTTTTGTTTTATTTATAGGAACTAGCCGGAATTGATTTCACTCCACCTAAGGAATCTTCAACTACTTCTGATTGTGTTATTTGTCAAGATCGAGAGAGTGAGTGTTGTTTCATTCCTTGTGGTCACCAATCAGTTTGTTTTTTATGTTCTGAAGAGTACAAAAAGACAAAAAGTCAACGTGAAGGTTTAGTTTGTCCAATTTGTCGGCAACAAAGTACTGGAATTTTTAAAATTTATAAAGTCTAAAAATATAGTGATTTCATTTTAATAGCTCAAATTTTTATGGCTCTTATTTAGCTTACTGTTACTTTAGCTTAATACATTATAAATTATAATATATATGTAATACACACCAATATTATTATTATTGTTTGTCATCAAGTATTATTCCTTTTCTACCTCAATATTATATTTAAAAAGTAGAAATGCATCTTTTAATTTGTAACTATCATGAGTAATACATGAATTTTCTGTTGAACATTTATGATACTTTTAGTACATAGAGGTACAGAAACGTTTTTTTCATACTGTATGCTATTAGAATGTTATTCTATTTCTTGCTCAAAGTATTCACGTAAGTGCGTAACAATAATAATCATCATTAGTAGTTATTATTTGATGCAAGTTTTTTAAATCGTATTGTTTATCGATTACATATTATGTAACACATAATCCATAGTGTTTATATTTAAGTGAATAAAAATGCATTTTGCATTGATGATCATAAAATACTCCAAGAAACGTTTTAAATACACAACGTGTTTCCTTATTTACAATTTTAATTTGTTTATTTACTTTTGCGTTTCTAGTATCTATTTTGTATCAACTTTATAATATATATATTACGGAGTCTTCATAATGAAGGAACAGAGTTTGTCACCTTACATATCTTATTATTTGTATATAAATTACACAAACAGGATTGCGATTGGTAAAAAATAAATAAAACCTGTGCGATTTTTTACATTTTTATAGATTTTAGATTTAGATCACAGAATTTACCCTTTGTTTTTCATATTTTATGATATGTATGATGGACTCATTTTAATGCATGTGTGTATAGTAGTAATTGTTTTTTTGGACAGTTTTTCTATGCACTTGACAATACTTTATAATATTCTACCTGTGTGATGGATAATTGTGATGCATGAATATATTTACGGTGATGTACAATATATTTTACATATTATATTATTATAGTAAACTATATATGTATCAGTTGTACAAGGTCTGAAGGATAAAAGATAAGGAATAACAGAGATAAGGAGATAAAAAGCTACAAATTAAATCATAAATGTTCTTTTTAAAATGTGAAACCTTATTTATATGTTCAAGATTATTATTATTGACAACAAATCCAAACTATTACACAGTATTTGTAACTTTTAATACAAGTTTAAAAACAGTTAATCAAAGTGAATGTAAAGTTTCTTTTAACTCCCGTGTACCTAGAAAAATGACAAAGTATTTCCGAGAAGACGAAATCGAAGGTAAACTCTATAGTCTATTATTTACTTTTTTTAAATTTCTATCCCTATATTATTGAATCAGAAGTTAAAAATTAGACTGTATATGCAGTATGAAAATTAAAATTAACACACGTATCGTTTATTTTGATGTTTTTTCAACGTATACATAATATAGAATTTCGTGAATGCTTCTATTTAAATGCACGAGAAAGCAAACGAAGAGGTCATCATGATAAAGTTACTTGTCTTCATACCATGGACGAATTAAAATGGACGTTGATGAGCCTTGGATTAAGTCCAACATTAATTGAAATTAGACAATACTGGAAAGAAAACGGTAAAACACATGAATAATGAACAGTGTACCTAATACCTAACAATTATATTTTACTTTTCATTACTGATTGTATAATATGTTATGACATTCAGAAAAAAAAACATTCCTATAATATGATAATACATAAAAATAAGAAGGGTGCAACATCAGAATATAGAAATCGGTAGCGTATTCGTAACTTGGAATAAGCGCCGAAATGTTTAGAATGGAAAACGAATATCTTCTATGTATTT